>CM022945.1:11359913-11485123 GCA_012931725.1 Litsea cubeba | reverse complement strand
GATTAAAAGCCACCAAGAGATGCAGTCTACTTGGGTTCTTACACTCAAACAACTTATACAAGCATATACAGCCTAACAGATCTGAGAGGGAAAAAAAATAAAATCACAGCACAAATGAAACTGAAGGAACGGGAATTGAGCTGCTTACCTCCTTCTCATTGCACATTGGTATCTGAACAAGAACCATAGGATACTCAGGACCAGGCACCTCTGCATCCTCAGATTTGAAGGGGTCTCCTTTAATTCTAGGCTTTATCTTCTTGTACCTGATCCAAAAGCACCCAATGCATAAGATCATCCGATCCACAGACTGGATGAGAAAGAGCGCGACGCAGAAATTCGACAAGGCTTGAATTGGCGGTGCAATGTAGTCAGCTCGGAATGACAGCCAAGAGAGATAAACCATGTGCAGCCACCCTTCAATCTCTGCAGTCTGGGGGATGTGCAAATCAGGTCTCTGGAAATGCCAACCGTTTATATGCGCGAAAACCTCAAACAAAAGAGCTGCCAAGGAGATGACCAAGAAACCTCTAATGACCCTGAAGAGTAGCCTCCCTTTACTCGACTTCTCCGTCTCCATGGCCACGCCCTGATGGAAAAATAGCCTCTTTTTTATGGCGCCGAGCAGCGCCCACAAGACGCCGGCAACCCACGCAAGGCAACCGACAGCTCGATGAGCCCGGAGAAGAAGAACCCAAGTGAATTGCTTGGCATTCTTCCCTCTATCTTTGTCGACCTGCCCAAATGCAGCATCTGGGCTATCAATTTCAACAAGTGAGTAGTTGGGGTTCTCCATTTTCACAATGACCGGAGTCCCCTTGCGAGTTTCCTTCGCCCACCAATCGGAAAAATCGAAGCTTGGAGCCATCTCCACTCACTGTCCAGACACCCACAAAACACAACCTGAAAACCCTAGAAACCCCCTACAATGTGCAAAAATCTTCACAACACAGATCCAAAAATGAAGAAACTAACACAACCCATATCAAATCTCACCCTCCCAAAACAGATCCTCTCAAGAACTCAAAACCCCACCTCCTCCACTTGCATTTCTGACCCTACACCAAGCAGAACCAAGAGAGCCAGGTTTCAGCCTAGTCCCCCTTCACTGCGCTCTACAAGCAACCAGTGTAGCAAACAGCATTATAGGGAAAGGTATCTGCAGTTGTAAAGCTCAAGACCATGTGGGCATTATTCAATCTATCAAAACAAACAAATCCCCCCTCCTTTTAAACTTTTACTAGATGTTAGTTACCATGGACAAATGATTGAAACCCACATAATGAGAATGCCCTGAAAGCGTCCTAAAACTACAGAATAGTGCTCTAATTCATCACCAAGAAAAACCCAGATGAGATTTTGTATTTCACATGAAACCCATATGAAATTTGACAGTGGAAAGGAGAGAACCAACTAGATCACAGAAATAGCAGTAAAATCTCTAAACAAGGCTAGTTAGAAATTGGAGAAAGGTTTCAGAGAGAAATAGAAGCATACATTGCACTGTGGGAGATCTGATTGCTTAGATCTCCTCTAACTAAATTCAACCATGTAAATCTAAGACAATATCCTCTATTTCAGCTCCCCTAAATATAGGATTGACATCTTAAAAGCAGCTCTTCTTCTCACAGTAAAAGCTAGGAGAAGAAATTCTCTTCATTTTTTTAAAGAAAGTATATGGTATTTCTTACTTTTCTCATTTTCTTTTTCTTGCCAGCCACTCAATTCTCTTACAAGTGGCATTGACAGGTGGATGAATTTGGGTTCTATCTTTCTGGTGGGCCTTGGCTCATAGGGCTTAGGGTGGTGGAGGGTCATGGGTCCAAATACCCATCCTGTGGATTAGGGCTGCAAACATTTGAATCTAAGATAATTTTCTCTTGTGCACCTGTGCAATATGCACTATGGATCGGTGCCGTTGGTTAGATAGGATCTAGTGAAATTCAGACGGGTCATGCCTTTAGTAACAGTCCAAATGCACACTCTTGTAGGAGCGCGTGCGCAGAAGAAATTTTCAGATGAATCTAATCGTAATCTATAAAACCGTTTGTTCGGACTAATTCTATTCATTCGAGAAATCTTTTACCGAAAAAATTCTTAAGAAAATCTTGAGTTGGTCTGACTCTATGAACTCCATTCTGGATTTCAATCCGCCTTGAACCACGTAAATGTTATTATGGTAAGTGATGGATTCAGACAAAAAATTACCTGATTGGATCTTGATTTGAGTCTTAAAAATTAAGATTTGGACCTGATCTAAATAGAAGGGTCAATATCTACACTGGGTTCTTCTCCTTTTTGGGCTTAGACAGGATCTTCTACTAAGAGGAAAAAAGAGAGAGATTGTGCAACTTAATCAAAGCCATTTATTCCTGACATTATTCCTGACAATAAGGATCATGTTATTGCAGGCTATGGGTCTAGAGGGATAAGCTAAAATTTGTTCCCCTCGAAGGAGATTATCAAATGGAGGTTTTATTTCCTTTGTTCTTAAACTTCTATTTATTTTGATCGAATGGACAGATTTTTTTCTAATGTATATTAATTCTAACCTGTGAACGGTTGGGATTGTATGAGCATGCCCACATGTAGAGTTCGAATAATTTAAGGCTTCTATGTGTTTGGTTAAGATTTTCTTTTGGAATTTCATTCCATTCTGAATAAACTGTAGTCCGAAATTGTCAACAAAAAGAGTCTTCATTTAATCATCTGATTTTGCTATTGCAAATGTAATTTGCTATATTAAGCTGACCATTGGAGTGCCTTTGACAATTTCGTATCATTTCTAGTATTGGGCCTATATTTTTGGAGGTTTTCTAAAGGGAGTTTGCTTTGCAAATTTCATACATCAATATCCCTCAACATTTGGAAGACTAGAAAGTCAACTCTATAAAATGTCACTTTTGACCTGTAGAATTTTCTAATTTCAATTGCGCTATGCACTTGAATATTTATGAAATCAGGTGGAAGACACCATTTGGGAAATTGGTGAAATCCTCGAACAAGGAATTTTTAGTATTTCAACAAAAACTTGTAATGGCTCTATGTAAAGGTGAAGTTGGAAATGGATGAAAGAAGGTTGCAAATAAAAGAGTAAAACCAAAGTGAATATCATCAAATTTTCTCCCACAAGGTAAATCTATTTTATAGAAGATAGAATGAACAACTATTTAAAAAAAATTACAAAAAGAAAATCACATGTGGAAATATTAAAGATCACTTGATAGATCTATCATTAAGCCCTTCATTCTTAACCTGCCATTCTCTCAACTAAGCTGAAAACAAAATGATAAATGCAGTTTTCAGAATTTCAAAGTTTCAATGGTTCTTAGAGTAGCATTTGAAGAATTTGAGGCACAATATAACATAAGATGACTTCTCCAAATTCTCCTAACATTAACACTTCAAATTATCCAAATTGGACACAGTACAACATTAGATGACTTCTCCAAATTCTCCTCATATTAATTCTCCAAATTATCCAAATTAAACAAGCCTTGACAAGAAAAGGTAATACTCCAAAAAGGCACCATGATTTCCCATTCCCTCAAAAGCATGAGGGACCACCAAGACATGCAGTTGCTACCATCATAACTCACAAGCCTGTGACCACATACATACATAATCCCATGCATGCATGTACTAAGGCTACAAGACAAGGAAAAGGTACATGAACATAGTGACAACTAAAACCACCCACCTTATTAGAATGTGTGAGCTGAAATTGTTTGTGGGTAGTTCTGTCAATCTATAAATATGCCCACTTAATTGGATGGTGATGATGGTGGTAACTCTTTGTTTTTTATGGTGATGATTACTTTATTATTGTTAATGGATGTGGTGTCCGTGATTAAAGGTACAAAATGTGGAAATGATAGAGTGGTGTTTGGGTCACAGTATCTTTGAAGTTTAAGAAACAGCTAGATCTTGTAGGGAGAGAGAAAGAGCATATGCTCTTCATTACAGCTCCTCCAACTGAATGATCATGACGCTCGAATATTCCTCGCCATTTCCTCGGCTGTTCGGAATATCCAAGTTGCCCTAGTAAATGAAAGTGCCTTCTTTCCTAGTAAAGAGTTAGGGCACACCCAACCAACTTCAACTTACTACTTACTGAAGAGTGTGTTTTAGGGTTTTTTTTTTCTTTCTGTTTTTCACCTCTTTCTATTTGTATGGGCTCTTTTTATGTCATTTGTATTGGCCTTTTTCCTACTTGTGTGAGCTGTCTTCTGTTGTGTGTGTGTGAGCTGTCTTCTGGGTTCAAACTCCTTTGGCTGGGATACCAAAAACACTCACCGAGGAGTGTGTTTTAGTGCTTTTTTTTTTTCTTTTTTTTTTCCTTTGTGAATGCGTGTGCGCGCTACATGGACCCCTAATTAGTATTTTTGGTTGACGGTGTGCTTGTTGGGCCTATTTTATTTATTGAAAGATTTTATGGCACATATGCTTTTGCTGAAGTGTGCATCTGAACCATTAACAAATGCAAGACCTCCCTGAATTTCACTGAGTCCCACATGATGAACGACACCGATGTATAGTGCACAATTAAATGCACCTGTGCCGGAGAAACTTGTCCTTTCTAATTTATAACCCTCTATGGTAAGTTGTACTTAGTTGCTTTTACTTAATATATCATCCCCTCTCGGCCCAAAAAAATAAATCTACATAGAATTTGGATCTTTTGAGGCTTTCAAGTCTCATTGATTAATTAATGATGTATAAGGTTGTGTTATCATATATTTTTTTTTATCAAAGGGTCAATCGTGTGGTAAGACCTAATCCTATTGGGGTAAAATGTGGAGTACTTTAAACATTGAATGATGTTTATTTTAAGCGGCTTAGGGTTTTAACGAATAGACTCCGCTGCAACGTTTCACTCCTTCAACTCACAAATTCTCCAAGTCAAATCCTCAAAGGAGCAAACCACTCTTGAACAAGTTACTCATACAACTCGACTGACAAAATTGGGATATAGATGTAGAACCCACTTTTGGGTTTTATGTTTTTGTTTTTGGGACTGGACTTTATGCAATCTCATCACACCCATGTCCCTTACACTTGGGTACACTTTTAGGCTTGATTAATTGTTTGGATATGGTTCTTTTAATTCATAATCTATTACTAATTGGATTGCATCATTCCCTAGTGATCTAATGTAGTGGTGGCAATGAGTCCAATCGGATTGGGCACGGTGGTTGACATGAATAGGCTTAACGCGAACTTGACCATTTATTGATTGGGTTGAAAATGCCAACCTGAACCAACCAGGAAATTACAAAGGCTCAACCCAAAATCTTTAATTAACATGTTGGTTTGGGTTGTGTTGGTGTCATAATGCAATTTATTGGGTTTGATCGAGTTCTAGTCAAGTCTGTGAGTCAAATAACAAGAACAGCTTACAGCCCTAACCTAATCCATTAATCCATTCAATTAAAAATAATAACCCAGGACTCTGAATCATCATGTCACAGGTTATATAATCATCATCTTCTCACTATCTTTGCTTTTCTCTCTCTATTTTTATTATTTTTTGTTTTTTGTTTTTCTAGTACACTCATACACCGAAGCACACTGGTGGACGCAAGTGTTATGACGCGGGTGCGGTCACACCCGCAAGATTCAAAAGACTTCTTGAATAATATCTTAAAAATTTTTATTTTATTACTTAACTTTTTAAGTTGACCATTACTCGCACGACTCAAATAAAAATCCTCAATCTACCATTGCCTACTCACCTACTTTATCCAAGATCCCTCACTACGATACAAGTAGAACCGGGGATCTCTAGTTGTTACTATGGAGAGGGAGCTGCTTACCAAAGAGCTGTCAATGGATTGGCTTTTTCTCTCTAATTGTTTGCATGGTTTTAAATATTGATAGATAATATGCATTGGTTGTCTCAAGAGATGACAAGCTGATACAGACTCTATACACGTCGAAAGGTTTTAGTATTTTACTTCTTTAGCCGAAAACGAAATCTCACCGATGTGACTAATACATGTTGAACATGTTATTGATGCAAATGGATCCACTGTTTGGACCAATTAGGGGATGTCACATGGGGGAGATGAATTTTTTTTTTTTTTAATTCATTGGAGGAGATGAGATTTGACATCCCCTCCATGTGTCACTCCCTGATTGGTCCAAACAGGGTTTCCTTGTTTGATCCAAATTATAGGGGATCCAATTCCGTTATTGATATATATACACGGCAACAATAGCGGTTTGCAATATTGTGATCATGTTTTTGTAAAATGACACTTTTAGAAATACCATTTTATATTTATTGTCAAAATATTTTAAAAATAAGTAATCTAAGGTTTTGATTTTATTTTCTTAAAAAGCACTTTTCATATTCATGCGTTTTTTATGTAGAAAAAGTATTGAACTCCCATGGAAAATAACTCTGAAACTTACCTTTTTATATGTAGCCCACATCCCATATCGGATATGTTGTGGAGGAAAGAGACATTTATAAGATTTATGTCAACTGTTATTTTAAATCATTTCAAGAGCCACGTCCCTTTAAATCATATATATAGGAAAGCGATTATGCGCCTTGAAGCAGTGAAACCGGCTTAAGGTTTAGAAAATTTTATAAGTTTTTATATTTGACTCTTGAAAATTCTCAAAATGAAAAAACCCTATATATTTTGAAAACCACATGCATTTTTTTTTAACATGTGTCCCTCCCAAAATTCTTTTTCTACATAGTGGCCACCCAAGGAAGAATTTCCCGCAGAAGCAAAATCTAAAAACCTGCAAACATTTGATACCATGTCAAAGTGATAAATCTATTGGAATGAGGTTCATGACAGTAAGCCATACTTGCTTTGGAGAGAAATCACATTAGCAGATATCGACATATTGCATTCTCTTATCAGTTCATTTCCAAAACATTTATTAAGGATCGACTCTAGTATAACTTGAGGATTTTACCGATAAGGATCCTAGTAGAGAATGTTGAAAAAATAAAATACGTTTTTGGGCAAAACGAAGAATTTGGTGCAAGGGCACTTAAAATTACCTTTTTGGTATGGTGGTAACATAATCTGTTTTTTTTCGGTTAAATCCCCTTATAACTTTGAGATTCAAGAGACAACCAAATGAAAAGCGGTGTTAGTCATTTAAAGATCAATCCATGACCAGACAGGTTATCCCATATGTACTTATAGAGATGACAATGAGTTAGGTTTAAATAATACTCACCCTGGCTTGCTTCTATTAGGGGTGGGTGTGGTAGTGATTTGATCTGGTATCGGATATGTTTGGGTTTTTCTTGTGTTTGATTAGAAAACTATCTAAATGGAAGTAGGAAAAGGACTAATCATACCGACATTAAAAATCTCAAACTTTAAAGTCGCCGAGTAATTGGCGAGGAAATAGGAAAAAAGAGGTCACCGACAGTTCAAACCAACTAAAATTCTACTCGACATTTGACCTAACTAAGACCCACACCAACCATCCATTCCACATGCCCCTGCCCGGCCCATTGTTGATGATGAGAAGGTGGGCCATAGCAGTTGTTCTGCAAAACCTCTGTGTTTAAAGTCTAAACCAACCGGTTCTTAGGGGAAAAAACCGGCTTGCCGCGGGCCCCACCACCACGCTGTCGGCCTGATAGATTGCCAGCTAGAAGGATGCCAGTGGGCCCACCTTCATGTGGCCCAAGTTCTAAATTGTCGGCTTGTACAGAAAGAGTGATTCGGTTACATGCATTATTTGATGATCATTGATGAGATTTTGTACCCACTGTCATTCACATGAATCAGATCACTCAAATCACAGAGGGTTACAGAATTGTCCTCATGGTAGAGATCTATCTATGCCTGTACAATTGATGTTCTCTATTTTATTCCCTAAAATTAGGCTTAATTATGATTAAATATGTAATTGAATACATAGGAATTGAATGACTATAATCTAATAAAGTGGTTACAATTGAGAAAAACAAAGATATCTAAAAAAAAAAAAAATTCTCCCTTTAATAGACAATGAATCAAAAGAAGATCGAAAATAAATAGCAAGCCATCATTTTGGCAATTCAAATCACAAAGTCTGTTTGTTTAATGTAGTTGAATACCTAGGTATATTGTAAGACACTTATTTTATTTATGAAAATGGTTAATATTAAAAAAAAAAATAGATGTGAATCTCTAAAAATGAACATCAAGTTATTTCTCATATAATGGATAATGAATCAAGGGGAGGTAGAAAATGAATATACCTAGTCGCACCCTAGGAATTTAAATACTTAAAAAGTGAGGGTTGCATCTATATTGGTAACTTAATATATCCTATATCCCTTTATCTTAAATCAATCACCGTTCACCTCTTTAATCCTCCATTGATTGAGCTCATTTGGCCTTGAATTCCTATGTAATCAATTCTTATGTTTTATACCACACTAACAAGCCCTTATGAAAGTGAACGTCACATTTACATCTCCGCCTTATACTCTTTGCCTCTCTCCTCTTTAATAATCCAGCATTTTATAGCCCATCTAACCACAGATTCTTATGTATTCACTTCCATGCAAACAAATGGGTCATACAAATCTTATTAACACATCATCATATATAAAACTATTATCCTAAGCCCGCTCACACATAATTAGCATATATGTGGCAGACAAACGACTTAGATCCCTTTATATGTGGGCGTGTACCCACATATAAGGATATGGGGGCCATCACCCATGCTGGACTTGGGTTCGCCTCTAAAACTTGCATGAAAATTTTGTATCTGCCTCCAAAAACCTCATGAAGATTTCAGGTCCACCCTCAAATTTCAGGCCCACCCTCAAGTCCCACATGAAGATCCTTTGTACCCCACAAATTCTAACAACTTGTTTGGGTCCACCCCTTTCAAACGAAAATTCTAGGTCTGTCACTGTTTATATGAAATGTAAGATTTCTTACAAATTCATAAAAAGGTCATACGGTGGCAAGTAGCTAGGCCATATGATAAAACATATGGAATTCGTATAAGTAAATCATTTTTTCTTATTATTTTATATTAAAAATATATAATTAATGTTTCTCAAATTTTTTTTATGTTGTGGTATTTTTCAAGTCTTTAACCTAATAGGACTAATCTCCTCGGTGACACCCGCTAAATCCTCACAAACGCACTATTGGGTAAATATGAAGTGGTTTCAAATACAAAATGTGTGGAGCAAACCCACACCTTACGTGACTCCACCAAATCTTAGGTGGGTTCTCAACTTTAATTTTCTTTTTTATTTTAAAAAATGTTAGGAGTGAGTTAAGCAAAATATCCTATATCAAACCTCATTTTACTCCTCCAGATTTTTTGGAAAATCTTTTTTTACGATTTTACAAGGTGTCCCCCTCTTTTTTCTTTTTCTTTTTATGACATAGTGTCGCCACGCTAGAAGTAGATCTCACAAAGTCTGACTTGGAAGGGTGGGATGAGGCTGCAATGATGATGATGATAATAAGATGAATATACAAATATTTTTATTTCCTCACCATTTTATTTTCTCCTCATATTTTGGAATTATCATTCATGAGAAGAGGGATAGAAAATGGAAGAAGGGAATTGCTACAAAGGGTCTCTTCCCTCATGAAATCTTAAAAAAGGCCCTTTTCAAGAATTAAATTTCTCATGAAACAAAATCAAAACTCAATCCCTTATCTACAGCAATGAGCTGCACATACAAAGATCATTGCTCTACACTCAGAGACCAAACCAGAAATCTTTAACCAAAGAACACTAAAACCAACATCAGGCCACCTACAGCAAAGAGGTATTTTAACATGAGCAACCATCTCACATGATTCAACCAAAACAGTAAAGAATTGCTAAATCCACCATATTTGGTAGGAGAACATATAAATATTTTTTAATTTGGTAACTGGCAGAATATATAAATAATAACACAATCTTGCCTCTGTGAAGATATATCTAGCAGTTCTTGGTTGTCCAAACTGTGATATATCTATACATATGATGGGCATACTGTTTTGGCCTTTTCTATGTTGCACATGTGGGGTGGATAGGCACCTAGATTTTCTGTCTTGATCCATCTACTTTCTAACTACCAATTAGAGGATTGGTATTCCTGTAGATAAGAGGTTTTCTGCGTATGGTTCCTTCCCAAGAGGGCACATAATATCAAAAGTTCTCTATCATCGACAGCAGGAGAATTTTTGGACTGTGTTTTTTTTACCCAAAGTTGGGTAAGTTTCATTATTGTAGCTGTACGAAAAAAATTCAGGAAAAGGACTTTGTAGATTGTACACCTCTGCAGGCCAAATATGGCACATTTCCTCAAAATATAATAGGATTACAACAGTTTTTTGGGAATCTTTGAGCATTTAGTATCTTGTATCCTTCTTCTTCTTTTTTTTCCTCTCCAACTTAAAATACCCAATCTAGTTCCAGACTCGAAATAAGAGATATATGTTTATTAATATAACTGGATAAAAGAGCTTAAAATGATTTATTTTAGATATTCAAGTAGGATTAATAAATGGTATATGATTAAAATTAAATAGACTCTTAAATATTAATATAATTCGAGTTACGTTGGCCTTTAAAACCTATGCAAATCTTTATATGTGAATATAATGGTCAATTGGTCATGTATCGGAATTCTTGGGTTCAACCATAATAGAATCTAATTCGTGATCCATATATTCTGGATCTTGTATGCATGGATCTCATACCCACTTTATTTGGTATTGGAGACTAGAGATAGTCACATAATCTGATACCCATTTGCCATCCTAATTGTGTGGCGTATCCATATGTATCAAAAGTAACAGCTCAACTTTAACTCTGTATGTTCATCACCATTGGAGCATATTTGTTTTTCCTTTTAGGTAAACCTTATCCAAGATGAGATCAGTTCATTCCACTCCATTACTTTTATGGTTGCTATTGGTCTAAGTGAACCCTACAAAATGAGACCCAAATTTATTCCGATGCGAGGCAGGTTTTTTCTTTGTCCTAGTGCACACATTCAATGTTATGTGACAATTCATGCGTCGTCCTGAGTCGTCCAAAGAATCATTATCACTGTCCTATTAGCCCAGTGAAAAAATTCTACTATATAATATATATATATATATATAATTGTTGATATGCCCACCACTTATTGGTGATTTGGTGTATCAGCCAAATCAACATAATTTTAAATATGGGTCTTCATTGTTTGTATGGGCAGTACTTATTTGATGATACAGGTGTTTATGGCATATAGATGATATTAGCTGATATTTACAGCCTAGTGTAGTATAAATGTGATTCATATTAAACAAAGTTCAATCCCAAAATCCCCAAAGTTGACCCATGAATTACTTGAATTGAATCATTCTAATCATCCATTGGGTTAGACTTCAGGAATTCAAGCCCCTCATTGGTAGTTCTTTCTCCAAACCATCATCTCAAAAGCTCACCATGACAATCTAAGCTCCTAAATGGGTGTGCAATCAGTCAACTTCCCTTTTTCTCTTTTCATAATTCTCTATACAGCAGTTAGGATGAAACCCAGAAGAAATGGTTAACTTGTAAAGTGGAATTATAGGGTTGTAATATTTTTCAATGATTTTTTTTGGCCCTTTCCTTTCAAACCAGATATGTTGTTTTAGGAGTATTTAAATGGATAGTCCCCCACCGACACCACATATCACGTTGTGCTTGTTGTGACCTCTCTACTAAACGGTGTGGACATGTGAAAGTGATAGAAAGTCACTCCTCTCCCCACCCCTTCATTTATGGGCACGTGGCTTTGGGTTCAAAAAGAGGGTTTTGAAGCTTCTCTCATGGGAATCCCAATGTTAAAAGGGTTTTGATTCTTTGGGTTTAGTATGATGATGATGAGGTAAATAAATACATATGTGCTTTTAATTCTCAACACACCAACAGATCAACAGCTCTGCTTTCTCTTATTGGTTCTAGAATATATAATGGTCTTTGATGATCTCTTTGTGAGTTGTGACAGAGATCAAGTGAGAGACTTCGACAAGGTTGAAGTAATTGATAGAAATATAGTAAGTCAAAAGGGTGGCACTTGATTTGAGTTGTGAATTGTCAACAGAACTAGAATTTTATACTTTGTTTGATTGGCTGGGACCATTAATTAAGTCCTTGAAAACTCATAGTTACAAAGGGTTTTTTTATGGAAGAAGTCTAGAGGTGACAGGAGATGGGGTCATTATCTAACTAAAGTCTTAATTTATTAGGGCCCTTGTAGGTCTTGATTCCACCTTGCGGATTTTCACCATTGATACTTCTTCAATTTCGTTGCTATGCTAAAAAGCGAAGGTTTTCGATAAAAATGTGTAAATTTAGATGGAACCATCACTATCCATCATTTAATTTGGGTGATGAGTGGGTAATCATTTTCTATTAAAAGAGAGGTCGTTTGATGGTCCATTGTAGATATGACAACCTTTATCCTTCTCTTTCAGTCCTTTTGATATAGAGGCATTGCTTAGAAATCTAAGAAATTTAGTATCAATTAGAAAAAGGGCCCTTAGCAGTCAAATTCTGCTCTCTGAATTTTGACCACCACTCACTCTCTTTCCACCTACTAATCTGATTGCTGCCTATTGGACGATCATTGGGCCCAGACCTAGTCAACCATGTTACTTTGATACTGACCTGTAACAACAAAGACTGGTGGCCTCTATCTCAGAGTAGAATCATTCCACAGGTTTAAAAAAACAGGAACTGTGTAGGAGAGGATTGGGATGACAGTTTCCTGTTTGTTGCCGTAAGTGGCGGGAAGGACACACCAAGGGTGGCCCAACCAAACGACCTTTTCTCAAACCTCACCAACCCAATCAGATAAGATGGCCGTTGATTTCACCTGAGAGAGTGTCATTTATACTCTTGTGTGAAAAAGGGTCATCCAAGTTCTAAAGTGAATGCAAGTGCACGTGCTGAGCATGTGAGGGTGATGGGCCAATGGGCCGGGGATGGACCGACGCGTTAAGATCATTATTCTAGGCCCACCCCCACCAAAGCCATTTGGTGAAGCTTGTGGGTCCCAATTTGATTACCCATTCATCAAAAACCACCCAATAGTTCTTCAGACTATCCCAACCGCGAATTTTATTTGATGGGCCGTTACGATGAGCTAATTTTTTCGATGATGACTTTATGGGCCGAGCATTCATAAGGCCTTGTTTACCAATTTGTATGTGTTTTTCTTGTATTCAGTTCAGCCAGTCCCTTCATGAGCCAGGATCAGTATCCATACCGACCATTACTTGTTGGGCAACAGGCATAAACATTGTGTCTGGATTTTGGATTCAGATAATTCAGTAGGCCTAACCCCAATAATCCAGAATCCTGATCGTTGCTAGCCTTATCAGTCAAATTATAAGTAATTAATTGTGAGCCAATGCATTTGGCCGAAATGTGATGTGTGGTCAGGAGAATGTTCTCCTAAGACTGCATATATATATATATGCAATCCAGCTCATGGGGTCGCACTTAGAATATGCATGTCTATCAATGTTAGGAGGATAGAAAGAAAGATCTCCTTGTGAACAAGGTCGAGCCGATATCCAGGCCCTTGATTTAACAACCATAAAGTTTAATGTCATTTTAACTGTAGATTTCTTGAAATTCAATCCAACAGCGTGTGAAGGTTCTACAAATGTAAAATTAAGTCTAATGCTAAATCATGAAATGAAAGATTATCAAGGGGCTGGTTGCACTAATTGAAAGTAGGCCCACGTTTGTCCCATGGAGCTGGGCTAGATATGCAGTCCGCTCAGATTAGGAGAACATTTTATGTGGTCAGGAATAGAAAGTGTAGATATTAAACATTAATTCAGGCAGGAAGCCAAGGAAGGGTAATATACAACTTAAAGTCGTGTAGATATAAAACATTAGACGCTATGCATGGATTGTGACCTTCTGTGAGTAAGGAGTTTCAAAAGAAACAGAAGAACATGCAAGATGTTGTAGCAATGAATCTCTTGAAAATGATATCTAAAAAGATAATGCATACAAAATATCTCTCTCTCTCACTCTCTCTCACACACACACACAACACATATGGAGCCTGTCTGTGCTGGTAGCCCAGTGGTTATAGAGTCACAATCACAACACTGGTAGACCATGTGCTGGTTGCTAGGGGTGCAAATAACTAACTAGCTAGTGTGAGGAGAGCCAGGCCGATGGTAAACATAGTTGCCGAAGCATTTAAATTATAGCCGTTAATTTAGACAAGGCCCAGACCTGAAGCTTCTAGGCAATATCTCATTGAAATGAGGTCAGCAATATGACTTCAAGGTGTGGAATACTTGGATATTGATCCATCATTCCCCTATTCCTATTTTAGCTGAGTAACTGTTTCAAGCAGTTGGAATGAGTCCAGTTGAAAACCGGAACAGTACCATCTGAACAGGTCATGAAAATGGAGAGAACCTCATAGCATGCATATTTTGGACAGTGGTGCATCAAAAGAGGATATTCCTTTTTAGTAGTTAGATGATTAAAACAGCACATATCAATCTTGGACCCAAAAAAAAAAATCACTGTGAAATGGTGATAGGCGTAAAAAAGAAAAATAAAAAAACATACCTTCCAGTGAAAGTACCCTGCTTCAGTTCTTCCAACTGATGCCAAGATGGTCGTTGGTAATCCAATTGAATTGGGTTTTGCTGAGCAGCTAAGACCCTCTGTGGATATGATCGTATCAAGGCAATTGCATGCTGGGGCTACATGATCACCAACCTTAAATGCACCCAAGAGCTTTGACTATGAGGTTTTGTTAATGACCAACTAATTTCATGTTAAAATATCCTACTGCCAAGTAGGATATAGGACTTGGGACTGAGGATTTACCATATCCCTATCATACAAGTCCAAAGTACATTGTAGAATTTTTTTGTCTTTTAGTGGAGAAAAGATGTTACTTTTTAACATTTTTTAAAAAATATGACGAAAAATTTAAATTAAAGTGCTTTTGATGAGCTTTTTTTTTATTTTTTTTATTTTTAAAAATGGGGCTTTACCTTACTTGACTCTATTAGTAGAGTTGCCAAACAAGTAAGAGAAAATCTTCTCTCTTACTTTTCACCAAAAAGATGGCTATAAAACAAGGGAAACAGTCATTTGCCCAGAGAAGAATTACCCCCACCCTACACTAAAAAGAGCTCTATGATTCTCTAAATCAATGTCTGCATGGATATGTTGGCTCGAGAGAACTGTATCAGAAATCCCCGTGTTTGCAAATGAATAACCACAAGTCAATGACTAATGTATCCATAAATAGTCTTTTACTCCTTCGAGAAATCTGCCTGCTGATCAGAATATTGATCTGTATATCTCCATTCTACATTCTAAAATAATAAATAACATCAAGGCAACAACAATAGTTATACATAACATACCATTCTATTATAGATTGCTTCTAATACTTCAAAGCTGGAACATGGCATAGGATCTTCTGGGATTCTGTAAATAATCTAATCCCACAAGACCCAAATCCACCATTATTCTTTTTGCAGTGGACCCATGCAAAAATACCTTCTGATTAAAGGGAAAGAATTAATTCGTCAATGGTACGACAATGAGCTGATTCTCCTGTTCTTTTTTTTTCTTTTTTCTTTTTGTTCTTTTTTTCCTTTTCTTTTTTCCTCCTCATTCCTTGTCAGATGGATAGCTCCAATAGCTGCCAAACAACATTCCTGACTCATTCAATTAGTTCAGAATAAACAGTCTCTCATCTCAGCACCTCACAGTTTAAATGCCTATCTTCATCATGTTCCGTGGAACGGTGACAACGCAATGGCACAACTCTTGTTCACATTTCCATTGTGGTTCACACTAAGATTAGAGGCATTGCCACATACTCCAACCAGATCTTTCGGTTTTGGGGCCACATCAGACTCCACAGGGAAACTCACTCTAGATGACTCATGTACATAAGAAGAAATTGATGGGTCACCATTGCCGTTTTCATCTTCCTCCCAGATTCTACCAGCATTTTGGTCAGCGGCAACAGATTTGACATACCCATTGCAATTAGTGTTGAGATTGCAGGCATGAGCAACTTCAGCTGGATTCTTGCCATTCTCATCACAAATCAGAGGCTTCTCATTATCTGAGGACACGTCCTCACAATTCCTGTCATGGCTAACAACCCCATTACTGTTTTCATGGGGATAAAGTGGGTTGGCATACCCATTGCAGGCAACATCCACAGTACTTGGCCCTTTCCTTGCTGCCTCATTCTTATTCAGATCCCTGGAAGCCTTGTCGAGAGATAGAGAGGATGTTAATAGATTCCCACTGTGGATGCTGTTTTGAACATCAGATTCCACAAATCCATAGCCGTTGCAGTTGCTCAACCCAGCACCTGAGACTGATGGAAAACAGGATATCTCATGTTCTGACTTGAGTTCTGAAGAACCAGAGGAAAAGGTGAGTGATGTTAACTCCCCACGGTCATGTGCTGACAAATTGGTAATAGAAACACCATTTGTATCAGCCATATCATTGACAATGCAGTCATCTGATGACTCCAACAACTGAAACTTCTTATCCTGCTCATTCCAAATACCATTTTCTTCTCCAGGTTGTAGGCAGTCTAAAGCAGCTGTACCGCTGCACATCTCAATGGACAAAACTGAATTGATAGGTTCTCCATGTGGAAGCTCAACAGATGGGGCATCTTCCACTACATTAGAACAGTGAGTCGAGCTATTTTTATCAAGATCCCCTGAGCCTGATGAACTGGATTGTATATGACACAAACCAGCACCATCACGATTTTCCCCTGTAAGCATGGAAGATGCATCAATAGTATTGGCCAAATTCAGAAATTCTGGTTGTTCTTGATTGGTTCTGGAATCAATATTGGCAGTCATTTCTGAGCCTGATGAACAGGATTGTATATGACACAAACCAGCACCATCAGGATTTTCCCCTGTGAGAATGGAAGATGCATCAATAGCATTGGCCAAATTCAGAAATTCTGGTTGTTCTTGCTGGGTTCTGGAATCAATGTTGGCAGTCATTTCTGTGTCACATCCAGAATCCATTGACTGCTGAATAGCGTCAGATGAGGGACAACCAGGGGCAGCAATTGAGTTCGCTGACATGGGAATACCAAGTGGTTCAACTAATTCTCTTGAGCCCAGCACCTGTGTGGCAATTTCCCCTACTTTCTTTTCTGCCTCCCTCAGATGTTCCTGGGATTTTACTCGAGGCTGCCGCGCACATATCCTGTCCAACAGCAGCAGCACATTATTCGTTTGGAAACATCTATCATGATAATGTAGAGCAGAATGAATGTGTGCAACAGTAACTGCAATAAATATACATACATGTTTTTTTCCCTGAAACAGATGAATATACATGCATAGACATACATAACATGAAAAATCAGTCATAAAGATGAAGCAATAGTTACAGCATATATACAATCAGAACTGCCAAACATATGAACTTTTCATGAGAGATCAATTTGTGATCTAACCATTAAGATGATGGACCTATCAAGGTGGAAGATACCCCTAAAATCTAGCCTAAAGGAGCTTAAGCATCCTAATCTAGTACCCTGGGTAAGTGAATTTGCAAAGCAATCAACTGGGTAAGAGAAAACATTATCCTGCGTGCAGTGCTATGAAGAAGTGCCCACCCGGACTGTCCCAAAGGTACCCCCACCCCGGTCACGCCCATGACAATCGGCACCGATCTGTTGGACCATAGAGTGCAGAAGAAGATCGACCCAATCTAATATGTACGATATAAGAGCATGGCCCATCCTATGACAGGAATGCATGAGTCCATGACGGCCAGGAAGATCCTTTTACCTGTATTACCGCAGTCTAAGATTAAAGTAGAGGAATGGGGGCTAAGAGAAAATCCAAATTGCAATTGAAAAGGGTGCAATCAATAACAAAATTATATATATATATATATAATCTAGTGGGTAGATAAGGCAACACTGAAAAAAAAAATGCAAAATGGTCTTAAATTAAACTAAACATATATATATATGGCATTTGCTCTTGTACATAAGTCTCAGACAGTCTTACCTGCTATATAAGAGCATATAGGCTCCCTGAGCAAGTACCTCTTCCAACTCAACTTTCATGACCTAAAATGAACAGTAAGTGAGAGAAAGCGATGGAACAAAACAAGATATTTAAAGTTAATAAACTTCCTGAGATATCTACCTTACAGTCATCGATCCTGTACCAATTGCCACCAAAATCCTTGGTATAACAAATGTAATGGCCAAAAAATGAAGCATTCAGCATGTCGACATGGACAACGACAGCATAGAGCTTGTACACATCAGTACCATCTCCTGCTTCACTCATGTATGGGCCCAGGTCTAAAGTCTCAGGAAAAGTCACTCTTTTATTCAACTTCCCAAACCTCCCACTCTGCATAAGCAATGGAAAAGAAAAGCCCTCAGAAATCACAACTTAATTTTAGAAGACTTCAAATCTCAATTCAACCTCTATAATTTGCATCAACTCGTAATGTTGGGTATAATCCACATTTCTTATTTAATGACAAGTACAACGCAAAAACTACAAATTCTCCTTGTTCAAGAGTATTTGGGTAAAAAGCTCTTTCAAATGTGAATGTATTGTGCATATCTCAAAATTCAGCAAAATTTGTAATACCAAAGATGATTGATATAAAAGTTAGAAAATAGGTATGATTTAAACCTGAAATCTTTTAAGAGCAATAGTGAGAATATTTGGTGCTCGATGAATGGTGAGCCGCTTCCATGCCCTAACATAATCACTGCATCTGTAGAAAGCAACAGAGATTGATATCCACTAAAAAAAAGGTTGTTAACCGAAAATAATGAAGGGAGTGCAATAGACGCTATTGTGCTAGGTCATATTCATTGAGTATACAACACATCAAACAAAAACATTACAGAAAGAAAAAAAAAAAAAAAGGCTCATCATCTACTGATAAAATAATTTTCATCATCTATTTAATGTAACCAAATCTCTATTTAGTAATGCATCAGCTTCGGAAATTGAAGCTCCCACTCCCAACCACTGGATTGAGGTACCCTATTCTTGACAAGCTAAAAATTAAAGAGTTTTTTCACAAGAGGACCCCAATACTGTGTTTTTACTAAAACATCCCTTGACTGACGGTCAAATAAAAGAAAACACAACTTGCCTTTCCCAATCTCCAACTATTTTTCTATTTTACCATTTAACCCCTTGCATTTACTGAAAAGGTGAAATGATGCATTTGCCCCTACCTTCCTTGTCTCTTTAAAAGAGGAACTACCTAACTACTAAAAATTGGAGAGGAAAACAACGAACCCTGCCCATCTTCCAGCCTTTGATCTCGACGTTGGGTGGAAGTTGTTGTTGATCGTAGGCGTTGAAACTATTAGGACTCACATTAAGATTGATGGGAGAATTTTACAGGACAACGATTAGACCAACTACGACCTAACATAATGTTGGCCAATTAAGAAGCAACATATGCACAAAATGGATGTAGCAGAGATGAGAATGTTGAGGTGGATGTATGGTAAAACTAGGAAGGATAAAATGAGTAATGAATGCTTTCAAGAACATTTAAGTATAGCATCAATATGAGACAAAATTAGAAAAAAAAAAAAAAAAAAAACTTGTTTAAGATGGTTTGGGCATATCCAACACAGACCAGCAACAACATTGGTAATGAAAAGTTTGGCTATGCAGGTTAATGACCCACCAAAGTGAAGCGGTAGGCCGAATAGGACGTGGGTTGAGGTAGTAAAAATAGATCTCAAGAGCTGCAACTTATCTGAGGGTTTGGCTCGAGATAGATCGGAATGGAGAAACAGAATTCATGTGTAGCCGACCCCAACATAGTTAGGACAAGGCCTTGATGATGACGGTGGTGGTGATTATTACTAAAAGGACCCATTTGGTCCCAAATGATTGTATCAAAGACATCGATGTGTTGCTAGGATGATCTGCCTTTGCACTCCATAAACTGATACTGAACACATTAGATTCATCATCCATCATATTTTCATTGGCAGGTCTCACATGGGAGGTGTTTGTCTTTCACTGCTTGTACTACTGGGAGGAGCATCAAAGATACCAACATTTTAATCAACGGATGTCTTCGCCACATCAGAAACAGAATTGGTATTCTCTTGGGTTTCTTCTTTTCCATGATTGAAGGCACTGGAAAAGGAATAAGACAATGTTGCTGAGAGTTTCTGTATTTTTGAACAGTTATTTTTTATGTTTCTGTGGCCTCTTTTCTTGGTGAATTGTAGCTTCTTGTCTTGGAGAAGTAGATGAGAGATGGGCCTTTGGTATGTGTTGAAGTCGTGCATTGGTAGGAGCTGGATTTGAGGAAACGAGGTAAGGAGGTGGGAGTGGTCAGTGACTCATCACCATTCCTCCCGTTTTTGGGTACTGTGGAGAAATTCTCCTGAAGGTTGTTGGATGGGACCCATTAGAGAACAGGCATATATTTGGGTTATGTGAAAGAAGAGTGGAAAAATGGAGACGGTTAGATGACATAGAATTCAAATGTTCTGATTAGATTAAAGAAGAAGTCTTGCAATTGGAGAATTGGTTTTGATGGTGTCAATGAAGAAAATTGCATGGATATAAAAATACAAATAAATGGAGATTTTTTTTTTTTTGGGACTAAATAAATGGAGATGGATTGAGTGAGGCAGGGTTTGATGGGTTTTGGTCAGGTTATTGAAGCAATTTTTTTTCATGTGGAAAGAGAAAGATTGGGAAGAGGGGATCATTTGAAATCAGGTGAGAGACTTGAAGATTTTCTTTTACCCAATAACTAAAAAGTGTAGTGCACGAATCTAACTTGAATTTGTGGTTTGGGAACCAGATTAAAATAAAGGGAATGTATTTGGCTCTTTGCACAATATATAATGACCTAAAGCGGAAGCCCAGAAGGCCTAGAAAAGAGACTGAATTTAAAGCAATGGATGCAGACCTGGGGCCCGATCCAAAAAGGCTTCAAAGTTGCATGGGCCATATGGCCCATCTCCCATTCTAGTAAAGTGATCGCCCCACCCCAGGTCTCAAAAAACCCTTCACTCTCTGTCTCAAAGATCTCTTGAACGAAAAACCTTGGAACCCTTCGTTCAATCGTTCTGCTTCTTCCACTCTAAGCTCAGACAGTTCAGCTTCTACACAATAGCATAGCATAAAGGCCCACCCTCTCACCATACCTTTACACAATATGTGGGGAAGCAATATGTTGATTAGTAGCGGGGTATGAGTTCCTTATATTAATATTCCAAGAAAATAAAAATAAAAATAATGTCTTTAACCCATGCAATAAGTGGAGATTATTGATAGTTGGTGTTGATTTTGACCTTTTCAATTTTTAATTGACCATCGTCCGCCCCACCCAAATGAAAATCCTAGGTCCGCCACTGATTTAAAGAGACGTCAAATGCTTTTCGCAATTATTGAAATTCCATTTCCTATCATCACAAGCAAAAAATCTGCTTTGATTTGAAATATTTAATGACATAGAAAGATGCATACCCATCACATTTGTACATGTTCTCCCCATCAAGCCATTCCTTCACAGTAAATTGGTCAAGGCAATCCTCTAAAGATGCAACATCCCCTTGAATCTCAACAGTCAAATCCATCATGTTCTCATAACGGTATGAAATCTTGTCACACTCTGTGCATATCACCTGGAAACAACTTTGAAACAGTAAGAGAAGTTCCACAAGAAAAGGAAAGAAAACCAACAGAATAGTTACCAAAAAAAAAAAAACAGATCAATGCACATATGGTCAAGATTTAAGTGATGCTAGTATGACAATGATCATGTTAAAATGGGACAAGTTCCATACCGAGGGGGTAAATAGACAATAAAAATAAATCCAGTAATCTGCCAAAAATTGCCCCCATTGAAAAGATAGACATAGATGTCTCACTTTAACATGGTAACTAGGAACTATTAATTACCGGGCTTTATTTTTAGTAGAAGAAAATTTTTCCTTTTTTTTAATTGAAACGTGTCAAAGATTTTGCTTAGAAAATGGAACAGAAAAGCGAGAGTGTTCATTCTTCAGCCTTATTAGCAAACAAAGTTCCTTTCTTACCAATATCAGTAAACAAATTCCTGAAGGCAGTCAAGGTTTGGAATGAAATACAAATCTAAATTGACTTAGAGACAACTAACTATACATCATATTGAAGAGAGAACGCAAATTAATTCTCTACAGACTGAGTCTGCGTCATTGAAGAGAGAATGCAAAATAATTCTCTACAGGCTGAGAATGGAGCAATTTCGAAAGTTGCCTATGTCTTGCTGGTAGGGAATCTCAGATTTGGCACAAGCTGCCAAAGTTGCATTCCAGAAGAAATTTAAATAAAAAAAGACTCATTAGATACGGAAGTTGCATCCCATCAGCTCTCAGTTCTTACCGATTCCGAAAAATATAAATTAATTTTCAAAAATGTTTGAGTCAGATGATGAAAAGTTCAGAACCAAATCTGAAATCTCTACTTGTATTGAGTTATCATGACCTTTTTGAGTGTTTCAATTGGCAAACCAATGCTGCAAACTTGCACGGTTCTGAAATTTTCATAAATTGCTTCTCACAAATTTCAGACATTCTCTAAACTATATACTGTATCGAGCAGACTTGTACCTTAGTTGGCAGTCAAAATGGATGTCAGGCCCAGATTATATAACCCAATGAGCTTTCAGGCCAGGCCTATTCAAAATTAGGAGTGCCCCAAATCCCGAGCCCAGTCTAATGACAAAAGTACGTTGGCTCAGCATCATACAGCCATACCATCCCAATTACCCCAAAAAAACTGAACTTAACCCAACCAAAACTAATCCCAACCTTCGCTATCAAGCTATACCGACCCATTCTAGCCCAAAACCTTCTTCAAACCCCTGATGAAATTTCTCTCTGAGCCTTGACTGCTTAATGGTTGCACAAAACTCCGTGACAGCAACAAAATCAAGCCATCTATCATACCATTTCCCAAATTACAGCCCTAACCAGAACCCATTACAACTAAATTCCTTCTTTTGCTATCCCCTAAATCAAAACCAACCACATCAAAATCCAACAGCCACTTGTAGAAGATTTCCAGGCATTATTATTGTCCAACAGTTTCTACATCTTGGGTCATCACTTTTACTTGATTCCAGTAGTCTCCCATTACTTCCACATCTTCATCCTTCTTGCAGCAGCTTGAAGCCATCTTAGCTGACAGTTTTTTTCCCCACACATCTTCTTCCTTATTCTGCCAGCCAAGATTCTGTTATAAGATGTCTATACATGGTAGATAGCCCTATCGACAGAGGTTTAACAGATCCACAGTGGGACAGTGGCATCTATCTGCCGGAGTAGACAATCTGGAAAATAATATGGAACAACTTCAACAATCAAGGCAGAAAGAGCAACTAGAACTAAATGCTATGCTTCAGATGGACGTTCTGTGGGTAACCTAATTCACAACCAGGACCTCATCATTCCACATCCTGATCCCAAAGCAGATGAGCACCACTAATGGTCCCATACACCATGAAGGGCTGCATGGGTGCAATGAAGGGCATGGATGAAAATAGCAGCCGCTACGCTACATTGGTCATAGCGGTGAAGATGCATTTAGCGGCATTCACATCCGTAGCGGCCGCTACATAGAGACAAATTTGTAGTTAACAAAAAATTTTAAAGTACATAATAAGACTTATTTCTTTTCTTGTTCTCTCCAAATAACATTTCTACTCAACTCTTCTACACTTTTATGTTTAAAAGAACACCAAGAAGCACATGATCTCGCCAAATTACAATCAATACAGAGAGTTCTTTTCTAGGTACATCGTATTAGACACCCCATTTGGTAGCGGTATTCTTTTCTCTAGGTACTCCTAAGTCTTAAGTCTCAAGTCTTAACTTCATGACAGTTTTTTTTATGAGCCTTTCATTAGTTTCTAAGTTAGCATAACTAAGCAACATGAATACATGTGATAAAAATGATCATTACTATTATTTCTATTTATACAGCGATACAGGATCTCACATAATGAGGGGACCGCCACGCCCCCTTATTTTAGTTACTTCTGCAAAAAAAAAAAAAATACATTTTCTCTCATTTTCCAATATTCTAAATTTTCTACAAAATTTGACGATTTTTTCAAATCGCACGGCCACGCCGCTACGCTACCTAGCGTTTTGGCGGCGGGCCACTACCGCTATTTTCATCCTTGATGAAGGGTCCTGGCCCCAGGCACCATGCAAGGTCAGAATGGCCCTTGACGCCATGACAGGTCAGAATGGCCCTTGACGCTATGACGGACCAGAATTGCTGACACAATCCCAATTTAACACAAAGGGACTGTATAGGGCCCAATAGAATCAACTCAAGATAATATCCAGCAGCTAATGTCGATTGCAGTGAATAGCAGAAATTTCAGAACGATTGAAGAGCACGGAATGAAGAATAAACGGCCCAAATACTGACTTGTAGAGCCTTCTCAATCACCATGCATCCACGATACAATTGAGAGAGGAAAAGATAAAGCCAAACAGTGCTTTATTTCATAAATATAAACATAAACTGCCAAACATGTACTGGTATGACAGTCGAATAATACTACGCATATATAATGATATAAAAACAGTCAAAACCCGAGAAATCCCTAGTAATCTTATCAAGAAAGCTTCCTACTACAATTAGAATTCGTATACTAGTACTTTCCATAATAAAAACTAACATAAAAAATAAAAATAAAAACTTTGAACCAGAACAGATTCTGGCCAACTAGGAGACTTCTTAAATGTGGACCCCGCATGGCCCATCCAATAATGATGGAGTGGACCACACTAAGTTGCCGTACTCCCTTGGGTGACTCTTCTGATATAGATTGTTGATGGGTTGGGGCTGATATGGCCCACTAATCAGCAGGTCTAAAAACTGTCACACGTGAGGCTCTTTTGAGCTTGAAATTTCTATAAAACTGCAAAACAACACCTGTGGTTCTGTCTATTTCCAAAACAGCCTGACATTCATTTTTAAACAGAAAGTTGGACTGTTTGGGCCCAACTCTGGATCAAAATTTGCTGGGACCTTGCGGCCCTCTTGGGATGCTCCATCAACAATTAGATCATCATCGAATTCTGCATCAACCAGTGGCCCAGATAGCTATGGATGCAATAAACACACAAATATCACTACCCCGTCAAAAAAAGGGAAAAAAAAAAGCCTATAGGCTCATTTTGGGGATCCTGAAATTTTCTAGAGTGTAACTTAGAGAAAGAAAACTTTAGGTACCTTGGATCTATGGTGCAACAGGATGGAGGGATTGATACTGATGTAAGTCACAGGATTCAAGCCGGGTGGACCAAATGGAGGAGTGCTTCGGGGGTCTTGTGTGATCGGAAAGTCCCCCTCAAGGTTAAAGGAAAGTATTATAAGGTGGCGGTACGGCCAGTGTTGTTATATGGATCAGAGTGTTGGGCAGTAAAGCATAATCATGTCAAGAAGATGGAAGTTGCAGAGATGAGAATGCTAAGATGGATGTGCGGGATCACAAGGAGAGATAGGATTAGGAATGAGGAGATTAGGGGCATAGTAGGAATAGCACCGATTGGAGATAAAATGAGAGAAAATCGACTGAGATGGTTCGGCCATGTTAGAAGGCGTCCAACCGAGGCACCTGTTAAAAGGTGTGAAAGCATGGAGTTTGCCAAGAGTAGGAGAGGGAGAGGGAGACCCAAGAGAAGTTGGAAAGAAACTATTAAACATGATCTTGCCTACATGGATCTAACGGAGGACATGGCCCTAAACAGATTTGATTGGCGTCGTCAAATCCATATAGCCGACCCCACCTAGTGGGAAAAGGCTTGGTTTGGTTTGGTTTGGTTTGGTAACTTAAAAGTTACAAAACTTGCTTCCAGCTTTGTAAGAAGTCTGTTTTCATCTTTGGCATCAATTAGCTTGAAGATTTGAAGATTTGAGAAGTCTTTAAACTCCCCTCCAAAGTACAAACCCACAAGAATTGACAGATTCTTGTGGGTTTGTACCAGAAGCATCAGCATTCGTAATTGACCGGGAGCTTATTGTCTAACAGATCTCTGAATTTCTTGAAACAAACTTGTAAACAACCTTATTCACCAAATTAATCAAATCAAATTTGCCTTTGAGCATTCCTTCCCTTGTTTGTGAACATCTTTATTGATGCAGGACTAGCCTAGCCTAAATCTGGTCCATGAACTATTGGCGAACCCCGTCCTTTGGGTCAACCCACAGATTCAACTGGTCCAACTGGCTAGAAGAAACATCCCATCATATGTCTGTAAATATTTTTTGAGTATGGATCATCTTTATTACTTCAATAAAAAATAAAAAATAAAGTTTTCAGGGCTGCATCACTTATCCTGTTTACAATTACCAATCCAGACCCCAGAGAAAACTCTACAGTTTCCTACGTAGTAATAAAGCGCATTACTCCAATGAGTGTTCTGATGCACAAAACTTTCATCATTGCAACAATAAGGATGGCTTGTATGTCTCTGATTTTGATTTTGATATTCCCTGTGAGGAGCCAAGCCCCTCTTGAACCAGTCGTAGGATATAGAATTGATATAGAATTTATCCTGACAAAGGCATATGGCCAAGATGATCAAAAGTGGCCTTGACTTTGTTAGGGTCAACTTCAACAAATTTGGATAACATTCTATATTCCCTGTGAGGAGCCACTACATAGGACATTCTCCGAGGCGCATAACTTTTACAAGCTCGCTACATTTTACAAAAGGTGTATCCATAACTTTAGTATTATTGTGACACCAATCATCGATTGTATGCATAAGGTGAATTCCGATGGAGCCCAACACCACACACGCTTTTCAACAAATAAAGCAGAAGATGATCGACACTCTCGTGCTCCACCTGTCATATTTCTCCAAATCTTTGATGCTTGGACAGAACACTTTAAAATAGGCAACTTAAAGTTGCATATCATATCAGCTACTTCACTTTTGTGTAAAATTCATATCTGTCGTATCCACAGGATTGTCCTTATCCATCCCATATCTGGGCATGATAGCTCCAACATATTTGATGTGAGGTGTGATGCATCTAAGGTGGGCCTGGGTGGCATCCTTAGACAAGGACCCATTGCTCACTCTAGTGAGAAGCTTACTGATAATCTCTTCTTCTTTTTCCCCAATTGGTAACATGACTTAACCCACAACCTCAAGGTTGCAATTCTAAAAAGATGTTACCAAACATATGAATTGGAGTACTATGTTTTAGTTCAAGCTTTATGCTTTTGGACATTCTCTGCTTGGGAAGGAGCTCATCATATATTCTGATCATCAGGCCCTAAAACATCTGAACTCCTACTCTCCAAGCAAAATATGAGCACATGACATGTCAAGTGGAGCACCTACAATTTAGGGGTTCTTCTTGGTCATCCATTAAAGGCTGGAAAAGAGAACCAGGAAGCAGATGCTTCAAGCAAGATAACCCATCTATTGACTACCATGTCTGTTATCCTTGAAGATTTCAAGGAGATTTGTTGCTTACATCTAAATGATAAGGAGTACTTTGGCCACATTTAGAGACCTTTTCAGAGGCAGGCAAGCACAAAACTGTCACTACAATTTCCATAACGGGTATCTATTCCCAGGTATTAAGTTGTGCCTGCCAGCGAATTCCATTTGTTAGCACGTCCTTTGTGAACATGCCAGTAGATGCAGAAGTATTACTTGCCACTCCTCAAGCTCAATGTCGCATGCATTTGATATTACTTCTAACTTTCAAGATTTCTTCGGTTACAGCCAGGAAACTCAGGGATATCATGGGAAGCTTGGGCCACGACCCACAATGCTCGCAGGTGGACAAGATGGAAGCCTCCTGAAATTCACACTCAGTTTGGTTCCATCCTATTCCTATGGTCCTGTGCCTAAATAATTAAACCATACACGCTTCAATTAGTTTGTATTTAAATTTAACTTAAAGCAGATGACCTACAGGCAAACTAGGTGCGATTCTTTTGAGACTCGCAGCCATCCTTTGGTTTACATGCTCATAGTACTAAACTTTTTTTTTTGTTGTTGTTATTATTATTTTTATTTTTTATAACGGAGGGTGACCCAGCCCACTGGGCCAGACTAATCCCTACGGGCCTAGGGGGAGCCGGGTAAATCCCTTGTGGCCTATGATACCCCGATACGGCATTTGAACTATGGTACCCGTACCGATACGGATCCGGGTACGGGATACGGCAAGATACGGTAGGGACACGGTCCGAAATTTCAGGATACGGTTTGTATAACTTTTTGCCCAACTTTTCGGTGAATTTCTTCCATTTCTGTTGATCTCGTTGCAGCCCCTTGAGCCCGCTCACTATTCTAATGAAAGGAAAACAAAAAAGAAGAAGAGGACGAGGACGAGGACCATCTGACAACCATTCTACTGCTGAAGCATATTAAAAACAAAAGAAAGAAATAAAACGAAGAAGATGGCGTACCTCCATCGAGAGCCAGACAAAGCAGCACTGAGATCCAAGCAGACCGCCGCCAGTCGAGCATAGAAGCACCAGCTGAGCCCACCGCCAGTCGAGCATAGCAGCACCAGCTGAGCCGGCCAGAGCAGCACACCAGGCTCCAGCAGCTTCGATCCTCCTCTGTAGATGCTTTTTTTCTCCATTAGGCTTCTACAGCAGCTCGATGCCCTTCTTGAATGTCCCTTTTCTTTTGCCACTGCTCTTATCGAGCAGATTGATGCCACCGGTAGTAGATCGGTGCCCTTCTCCAGCTGCTTTTCTCTTCTTCTTTTTTCTAGGAAACTGCTCTTCTTTTCCTGTTCTTTCATTTTTCACATTCTACAGACCTATCTCTCTCCTCTCCGTTTTTCTCTCTCCAACTTTACTCTTTTTAAAAGTCTTTACTCTAGTTTGAGCGTCAATTCTCTGCACACGTCTTTTAAAAAAAAGTTTGACTGCCAAATCTGTGTGGTTTGACAGCTCCAGCTGTATACATCTGAATCTTCTTCTTTTTTTCTTGTCCTTTCTTTCACATGCTAGTACTACTGTCTGTCTTTCACCCTTTTTATTTTTTTTGTCTTTTCAAGTGCACATGCGTCTTCAACAACTTTCTCCATTTTTTTTTCTTTTTATTTAATGCTCTCTTCTCTCTCCATTGTGGCCTTAAAAATCTGATCCACTAAGCGGGCATCCCAAAATTTAAACCCTGAATTTGAAATAAAATAAATATTTTTTTAAATAAACTCTTAATTAAATATTTATATTTATATATTTTTAAAAATGCCGTACCCGTATCCGTATCGTAAGATTTTAAAGTTGACGTATCGGACGCTCGTTTCCGTGTCCCGTATCCGTACCCGTATCCGGGCATCATAGCTTGTGGCCCCAGTGTGGTACTACAAGTTCGAACCCTCAACCTCCGAGTGCAAACCGTGGTCCTAGGCCAACTAGAAAAAGAATCACAATTTGTTGATGTTGTTGTTATTATTATTATTATTATTATTATTATATATTGGAACGATCTCATGGTACTCACCTATGCACCCTTTAAATTTGTTTATATTTAAAAATTCACTTCATGCAATTACTTTTTGCTATGCGGGACTACAGGACAGGAGTGATACTTTTGACTTGAGGACCCAGGGACCGATCCTTGGGCATGTGTGTTAAACTAAAGTGCTAACGTTACTCAAGCATGAGTGTGTTGGCACTAAATGCGATGACTTCACTTCAGCAACAGAGATTTAAAACATAAAAGTCTTAAGATTTACAATTCACGATTTAACCATGCAATAGAACCTGATAGACAATCTGAAGTGCTGAAATTTTTTGCAACATGCATAAATTATGAAACGATATACGGAAAAACAAATGAAAAAAATTGCTTGCATTATAATTCTACAGATCATTTTACGATTTTCCTCATGAACTTATTTATGAGTCACAGTTGGCTATGTAAAACCTTTACTGAGTGACCGTCTGATAACATCACTATTGCCAAGGAGTTGCTAGTTGCTACATGCCTACATATAATGAGTTCCAGAAGCCAAAAGAAAAAATACGGTACCATCAAATTGGACATCCGGAAAGCATATGATAACTTATCCTGGGGTTTCTAAGGGCCTGTCTAACGAGATACAGTTTCTCGGATGCAGTGGTCAACCGAATAATGACCTGTCTAATGTCTGTCACTTACAAGATGGTCATCTATACATCATACAGAACTGATTTTTCCAAGTCAGGGCCTATGTCGGGGGGACCCACTGTCACCATATTTATTCATCCTCTGCAGTGAGGCATTAGCTATATCCATGCAGACTCTAACCAGGCCGGCCGTTGTCCCTACTATAGTACCCAGGGGTGAGAGGATTCCTATACTTCAGTTTGCTGATGATACCTTATTGTTCATCAGAGCCACAAGGATGGGGGCGACCAAAGTGAAAAAAATTCTCGACGACTATGGGGAGGAAGCAGGACAGCAACTCAATACAAGGAAGTCGAAAATTATTTTCAGTGCTGCAACGGACCACAGAACAACCCGCGGCATCAAATCTGCACTGGGAATTACCACCATAAGCTCCTCCTTACCTATCTCGGAGAAAAGGCGGGCATCAAACACGCAGGTTCCAAGGAAGCTGCAACGCTGAGGGACCGCATACAGAAACGCATCCAACTTTGGAGGGGACAAGCACTGTCTCTAGCTAGGAGAAGAATCCAGCTGAGAGCGGTATTGACGGCAATACCCCTATATTGGATGGGATTCAAGCTTATGGCCAAGAAAGATACAAAGAGCATCATTTCGGCACAGTCGAATTTTCTATGGCGAGGATCTGCAGATAGGACTTTATGGACACCTGTTGCATGGAAAACAATCACTAAACCGGTGATGGATGGGGGACAGGGTATCAGGGATATAACTGTAAAGATATAGGTCGAACCTATATCTTCACAATAACCACCCAAAACGAGGCGGCCTTGGCCCATCTGGTCTGGCATTTCTTAAATAATAAAAACGAGTGATGGAGCAGACTATTGCAGCAAAAATATCTGCGTTCCACCTCCTTTGAATTGTGTACTCCTAGACCGAAGTATTTTCTCTCTTTGGAAGGCAATGCTTAGAGCTAAAGGTGCCATCGTAGGCAACCGGCGATGGGTTATCGGGGATGGCAGACAGGTTCGGGGTTTGGATGATGAATGGGTACCGGGTGTGGGACGTCTTAGGCACCACCTGCTAGAGCCTAACCAGGCTTCAGGCAGTACCATGCCTCTTCTTCGGGTGGCAGAGTTGACGATCCCCACGCCCATGGGATCGGTCTGGAATGAGCCTAAGCTATGAAACATGTGGCCGGATTAGGTAGTGCGGGCCATTTTGGATATTCCGCTGGGTCAATCTGATGTCCGTTGCTGGATGGACGAACCAGCGGGCAACTGCCGTTACAAATCCCTGTTTAAATACCTCCAACCTCAGAACTATGGTCCTGCGTTCCCATGGCGGGATGTGTGGAAATTGAATGTCCTGCCTAAACTTCAGTTTTTCGCATGGAGGGTCCTGCTAGATACCCTACCAACGCAAGCTCAACTAGCAAGGTGGGATAGCTCCATCAGCCCATTATGCCTCATTTGCAGGGTTGGTGATGAGACCTAGGAAGCACCGACACGTCAAAATGGGTGGCGTATCCGTATCCCGGACATATCGGATACGGATACGTCCGGATACGCCATAGACACATGGAATACATGCTTTTTTGTATCAGATTTTTTTTATTTTTTTATATACCGGACACGTACGGGATACGTCCCGACACGAGCGGGACACGCACGGTGAGCGTTGGGACACGAAATTTATTATAAAGAGGGGGAAGACTGAAGAGGAGAAATAGAAGAAAAAAAACAGAAAGGGTAAGAGAGCAGAAACCCTAGACTTCACCATACTTCATCCTCTGACGACGAGACTCGAGAGCATCACCGGCCTTCATCCTCCGACGACGAAAGCATCACCGGCACTGACCTTCTCCTCCATCGTCATCCTCCGACGACGAGCAACAATTACGTATCAAAGGTGAGTGAATCTTCCTTGTTACTGTCTAGTGATGATTTGGATGTTTGGTGCTAAGGATTGTTAGAGTGCTGTATAATGGAAGGGTACAGGATGATAACTAGAAGTCATTGACCTGTGGTATTCTATTAGTATGGAGTTCAATCCAAAATACCCATCGTTTGGGCATGAAATTGAAGGAACAGAGGCTATAGAATAGAAATTGGGGTCGTGGGACCCCCTGGCCCACTGTATGATTGATCTGGACCATGGAGCAAGGGTACACTCCTAGTCGACCAGTGTGGTCATGGACCCATGGGAGGTGGGCCATGTATGGGCCATCATCTATTTGATTTGTGCAGTAGAGACGTTAATTTGAGGAAAATAGGGCAGATGGTAGACATCTGTTGTGGGACCCATCAGTGGACCTTATCTGAGATCAGGACCACACATCTTTTAGAGGACCCCTGGGCAACCCGAGGGAGTAGAAACAACTGGTGTATTGGAACCATGGGACCCACTGTCCAGTGGATGCAAATAACCCACGCTTGACTTCTTGTGGATAATTGTAGAAATTTGTTCTGGAGCTGTGGGCGCCCAGAGCATGGTCTGATAATGAATCAGATCCATTGATATGATACTTCAGCCTTGGGCGACCACAGACATCAAGTCTGATCTTGGACTAGCCAAGTGGGACCCACCAGATTTTCATCAAGGTATATCAGGCACAAAAAACTTGTCTTTTCTAAGTTCAGGGTATGTATATGTGGCCTGAATGGAATCTATGAAGGAGGACAACTCTGGACTTTATATGTGGTTGAAATCTAATCTTTCTAATTAGATTAATGAAGGCCTTATGTGAATTATAATTAATTATGTGGACTGTTGTAATGAAGTTTGATGTGATGCTGTGTAATATTCAACTTGTGATAAAGAGTGGGCCACCCCTACAGCTATTAATAAATGTTATGATCAGAAGCAGGGCACTAATCTGATAAGGACTTGTATGGGGCTGGTTACACACTACTGTTTGTGCAAATTATTAATAATGAATTCTCATTTTTCTTGATGTTGTGCTATGCTGCTGCTGTTTTTTTTTTTTTTTTCTTGATGCTATGCTGTTGCAGTGCTACTGCTGTTTCTTTATTTTTTTTTTCTTTTTTTCTTGATGCTATGCTACAGTGCATATTTTATGGCTATTTTGATTGAAATAATGTTAGATTTATATTACATGGTCATATAAAAAATATTTAAAATAAAAAAAATTCAACGTATCCCCGACGTATCGTATCCTACTTTTTTGAGAAATAGCGTATATGAGTATCCGTATCCGTATCTGTATCGTATCTGTGTCTCGTATCCGTGTCCGTGCTTCATAGGATGAGACTATCGACCACCTGTTAATTCGATGCCCATTTGCCCGTAGCCTATGGGGTTTCTTCCCCGATTCAATACCGACGCCTGCTTCGGCAGGCTCAATTACACAATGGTTCTGGCATGATGCATCTGATAATAATAGACGTCTAGGGATTTGAATCAGTATATTTGGAAAGCAAGGAATTTGTACATCTTCCAATACCACCCTATATACCCACTGCATGTCATAGATAAAACGGTAAAATCTATTTTTGATTGGAATATCTCTCACATCTATGCAAGATCAGTGTGCAATGTAACGTTCACCACGGATCGCTGGCTGCCCCCACCACCGGGATGGATTAAACTGAAATTTGACGGCGCTTTCAGCAGGAGTACAGGAAAAGCCAGCATTGGGGGCCTGGCCCTGTATTCGTATGGGAATCTGCTACTAGCATAGTTGCATACACTTCTGAAGTAAGGGCGTCACACCCTTTGGAGGTGGGACTGTTAGCCTTGCAATGAGGCCTCCTACCCTATATCATTTAGCATCTTATCCGCTACTCATTGAAGGAGATTGTCTGGTTCTCATTACTACCATCAGGAATACTGGCCATCTCAGCTGGGACATGATGCCACTTTGGAGAAGAACAATGCACATGCTCACTATATTTGCACATTGGACCATCCAATACTGCAAGCATTCAGCGAATACAGTGGCAGATTTATTGGCTGGGTATGCAATCCCAACTGATGCAGATACCACAGCTGCCATGGCAGGACTCCCTCCTCATAACGATATGATCTTCCAAGCAGAAAAGACAAGGGCAAGGGAGTACACAACTACCTTTTATCATCACTACCCGCCCATGCAGGAATTCCCCGGCCAGGCAGCTACTCAAACCCTCACACCTGCAAATGTGGAGGCGGCAAGTACGGATGGAAGTCTTACATCTTTCGCAGGACTGACACTATGAATCAGACGGCGTCAGGTAACAGGTATCAGCTCAGGCTGAAGTTTTTTGGAAGCTGTTGTCTGCGATTAGATATCGGATCTCTATTGTCGTTTTGTTGTACTTCAATTTTCCAGCTTTTTCACGTAATACCAATTTTGTAACTGAAGGTACCTCTCCTACCCTCAGTGACTTCGTAACTATAATATAATATTTCCAGTTCAAGCCACAAAAAAAAAAAAAAAAAATTACCGAGGGTGTCACACCCCTAGCCACATTAAAATCTTGCTCTTACAGAAAATCCACCCTTCATAGGTCTTACTTTTTTTTTTTGAATGGTCCTTCATAGAACCTACTTTAAACAAGAATCTTCCTAATTCAAATACATGCCGACTTTCATGGTTGAATTGGAATGTTGTTTGGTCAATTATGCAAATATAGAGGATAACTAAAAGTCTACAACAGATATAAACAAAGATTCAGAAATCTTCTAGAAGTAAGAAGTTTGACCTGGGATTGGAGGTGACCACCAAATATGTGTTGAATAAGGGTTGTTTCTTGAGTGCTCAGATCCAACGCTTTCTCTCCCCCGAATTCATTGAGACAAATAGATTGCATTGTATCAATCGCAAACCTACAAAGTACAATACCACCATGACTACCAACTCGAATCTACAGTCCAATATTCTAAACAAACCAAATACTTTCTTATGTTTACTGATCAGGACCAATTTGGATATTCCCCCTTTGCAAGTGTGACCGCCAAAGTTATAAATGTGATGACAAGATATCATTGCATTTGTATATGGAGATGCAGAGTCCAAATGTTTGGAAAATATTGGATCCATATTCCATATTCAAGTTGACACGACACAGCTCCAGAGCACCAATGAGGCATGCAATGCCAAATAATGTATAATTGGGAGCATATCCTTACAGGCCCTTATTTGACAAAAGGAAAGATTGTAGAAATTAAATTCAAATGAGCCCCAAGCAAGAAACCTCATGAACTCGTGAGCATCCTCCTGTTTCCCATAGCCAAGATTACCGCCAATATTAGGTAATCGAGAAAGAATATTGATTGGTGAGAAAGGATGCAAGCTCTGGCTCACTCTATGGATGTGGGATTGAAATTCACAAAAGAAGCACCAATCATTCCGGTTGCCTGAAGAACAAGAAATAACGATGAAAAAACATATCAAGCACCAGTGAAACAGAATGAAGATAAATAAATTGATTGGCACTCCTCTTACATTTTCTTGAATGGCCTTTCTCCAACAAAAAGGCAACAAGCGGCCGCGTGCATGCAAGACACTGTAATACCACATTGGCAAAACAGCTGCACAGTACAGTTACGTAAGAAGTTTAGACCAGAATAATAATTAACAAAATAAGATATCAGTAATATTTTGTGCTACTCAGACCTGTTTCCACAATTTAGAAGCCCACAAGGTGGGAATCCTGAAGTATCCCAGTTAAAAAGCTTAACAAATTCATCATAAGGGAAAAGAACCTGCATAAGAAACCACATGTCTTCATAAATAGAAGGAACCCCGTAACAGATTATGTTCCCATTTAACAACAGTAAATCAGTCACCTTCTTTGGCTGTTGAAGCACCTTGCATGTTCCACGGGCAGGAACCAATGAGGCTTTCCTTTTTCCACAGGCACTACTACTAGAAGTGGGAGAAGGTAATGAATCCACCTTGTCTAAAAGCTTGAATTCCTTGCATTTTGATTTGTGATCTTCTTTCCAATGTTTAGCCTGGCAAGTTGCAGAGCTGGAAAAGAAAACAAGTCAACTAGATGTTTCAGAACAAATGAACACTTGCATGCTATGGTATATACGTGATTGTATATGCTGTATGAAAAAAGATCATGATGGTGCGCTCTTTTATTGTTGTCTGCCATCTAGGCAGTGAAATATATATACATACATATATGTATATATGTATATATATATATATGGGAGATGCTCTCATAGGAGCATCTCCCTATATATATATAACACAAGATGCTCCTACGAGAGCATCTCTCACCTTACTAGATGTGAGGGCCCCCACCCTATCTCCCACAGTAAGGTGAGAGATATCTCTCATAGGAGCATCTCCCATATATATACATATATATATATATGAAGATATTTATAACACAAGAAAAATATTAGGAAGAAGTTTCATGTTAATTGCTTTGTCAAAATTTATTTTTTAATTTGTGAAGATATATATAGGGAAAAAAATTTAATGGTAATGCAAATTTATATATAGGGAAATATATATATGTATAGTTATGATAGCATGGCTCCAACTAACAACCCCGTGGTTATAACTTGTGCAACTTCCAACTATGCTAGAGAATTTCCCATGTTCCTGGCATCTGGAAAACTGTCAAAAGTGGTCTCAGTTTGAGAAATAACCCATAAGGCATGAGTATATGTAACAATTGATGCAGGCCAAACCCATGGGTCAGCCAGTCCATTGGACCCAGCCCAAAAGTTAACGGCAGGAGGTCCAAGACCACTAAGGCCCACTAAAAAGAAGTTTTCTAGATCGTTCCGCCAAATCGTTCCAGCCTGTTTTCAGTAGTAGCTAAATATTAGGGATAGTTATAAGATTTTTGGGAAGGTTTTGCTAAGGAAATATGGTGTTGATTACTTGATTTAGACTTTTATTTCAATTAAACTTGTTGCCAAAATAGGATTAGATCTATGAGTCCATATGAAGGATTGTAATCCCTCTCGCTCAACAGTTGATTGATAAATAAAATTCTCTTGCTTGAATTTTCTATTGGTTATGTTCTTTAATGCGGAACAGAGGGGAGATGTGGGGCAGGCAATGGAAAGAGATGGAGAGATAGGGGGAAGATCAGGCGAACCTGAAAATTGTCCTCACACCAAACTCCTATCCATGGCAAAAAGATCTCGAAGAGAGAATCCGGAGAAAACGTGGGGAAGATCCCAAAGCACTCATATTTTCATTAATCATCAACCCCTTTTTTTTGCACCAAAGAGGCTTACAATTTTTTACATAAACAAAAACATATTCCTAGTGGGCCCTACACAACTCAATTAATAAAATAAACAATTAAGACATAAATGGATTTGAATAAACTGGACTGACTAGACTGGACAGGGCCCAACGAGCTGGTTGACCCATGGGGACATGGGTCTGTCCTGCATCATGAAGTCTCCTCTCTACCTAATGCGTGTGAACCACTATTAAAGCCACCGTTAGACTAGTCATTTCTGCATCAAGGGATCATCAACTTTATCATCAGCTTGGTGTATCAGCTTGCTAGTATATATCTCTCTTGTGTTGCTTGCTCTTTTTTAACGAAAGTTATCATTAAAAAAATCAATATTTTATCATCAACATAGCCAAAACCATCTATCTAGGGTTGTCTTTGTAAGTTTTACTCTAATGTCAAAGAAAGGTCGGCGTCTATAAGGCCACATTCTAGCATGCCCTTCCTTACCACTTCATTCAAGGTCTTTTTCATTCTCTCCTTTCCACTAATTCCTCGAACCTGTAACCTTTTAATACATTGTAAGGGTCCACTTTGGTCTTTTGTGCAAATGCCCAAACCATCTCAAATGATATCTTTTTTTTCCTTCCATTGAAGGCACTGCTAGGCTTTCCCTTACGTACTTGTAGATAATTCTAACATTTCTTGTGAATTCACACATCTATCTTAAGACACGAATCTCAGCCACATTTACTTTTGAGTTTTGACTTTGTGGAGAAAGTGATTGATTTAGGCATTGCTTTGGAGTGTCCTCTCATGTAGAGAGAAGCACCAACCCGATGGCTGATCATCTTGCTAAAGAAGTAGTTTTTCAACCATACTCAATGATTAATCAGGATGGCTTCTCTTGTTCTTTAGTCTTGGCTTATATTTGGGGTATGTTAGCAGTTTTAGTTGCTTTTCAGTACATTGATCTTGTACTGTTTAGCTTTCTTTTAATAAAGTTTAGTTACCTTTCAAAGACTTGAGGAAAATAAAAGGTACAAGTAGCCTCTCACTTACGTTGCTAGGGTGATGGTCTCCTACAAGCTACATGCAGTCAAGCATGCGGGTCCCAATTAGATGCAACATTATCAATGGGAAAAGGGAAGATAGAAAGGTCTATTCATGTACAAGTGGGATCCAAAAAATCCACCCCACCAGATGATCCAAGCCCTTGATTTAACAGCCTTAAAGCTTAACAGCATTTTAACCATAGATTTTCTTGAAATTCAATCCAATGGTGAGTGATGGTCCGGTGAGTGTAAAATTGTGCCCAATGCTAGATCATGGGATGAAAGAGTATCAAAGTGGCTAAATTAATGAAAGGTGGGTCCAAGTGGGCCCTGCAGTTCTGGTTGCATTTGCACCTGCTCATAGGAGAACATTTTCCCTCATTGCTAATTCTATCATTTCTTGCAAATTGACACATACATGTAACACATGCATATACAACCAAATTTACTTCTAACTTCTTCCCGATTCAGCGTACCATTCAACTGGATGCAACAAAGCAAGCTTAACTGTAATCTTACTAAAAAAATTAACATTTAGTCAAGGTGGTACCCAGTGATCACAAAATACTCCAATAGCTAACTCCGCTCCAACGGTTGATTCCACTTTGTCCACCTCATTGATTCAATCTGGAAATCTACCGCATCGCAGTGCAAAGTGTTTTCAGGTTTTTTTCTTTTTTTTTATATATCGGAGGGTGTCCCAGCCCAAAAATCCCCACGAGCCCGGGGGAGCTGGGTAAATCCCCTGCAATGTAGTAGTGCAGTTTCGAACCCTCAACCTCCGGGAGCAAGCCGCGGTCCTATAGGCCAACTGAGCTACCCCTCGGGGTTGTTTACCGACACATTTTCTCTACTTGTCGATTTATTAAACTTGCAATTTTATATTGTGTTTCATCTTTTGTTTATGAACTCATTTAACTTGAACACCCTTATCCAAAGCCCTAGGTTTTTTTTTTTTTTTTTTGGTGTTTAGTTCTCTCACTTCTCTTATGCTGTGAAGTTCTACCTCATACATTTACTTGCTTTCTTATCTGCCTAATCATCTGCAAACGGCATACACCATACACCGACCTTATCTCCTATTCCTAAACGATACTCATAAATTAACAAAATCAAAGAAACCGGAACTTAATTATTATTATTCGCAGAATAAAGAACATACATAACAAGACTGAGGAGCACCAGTTGAAGTATCTGTACGCAACGCGCCTAAACATAAGCATATGTTGGCACATTGGTCTATTGTCCAGATTTTAATTCTACCAACCAACCGGATGACATTTTCTCATACAATTCCCATTGTAGGTCACCAGGAAAACAATCAAACAAAACAACCCTGCAAGATATTTCCCCAGTGCAGGACCCACAACGGGACCCACGTGGCAAACAGCCTAAAAGCAGATCTACGGCCACAATCCACAAAATTCTAAGCGCCCCACTCTCGATAATTTCACTACTGCAATGGCACAGGTAATGTTTTTCCAAGAAAAACACGATCTTTCATCAAAATCTCAAACCCTAGCAACTACTAACCCAAAAAATAAAACAAGATTCCACAAAACTCAAATACCCATTCGCCCAAAAATAGATACTTGTTTCAAACAAGATCAAAAAACCAAATTTCACCCAAAAAAGCTAACTTTCCTAAAATTCCAATTTCATCGATCGATCGATATATATATATATATAGAGAGAGAGAGAGAGTGATGTACCAATATCGTACGGCCTTGCATCTGGAGCACTTCTTCTTGCCAAAGCTCCCGCACACGAAACACACCTCTGGTTCGGATTCCGGCACAAGCCGAAGATCCGCAGCAAATCCACCTCCGGATGGCAACATTCGATCGTCGTCGGCGACGCCAGCGCTTCCTCCGCCGAACCTCGCGTCGACGACGAAATACCTTGACGCCGTGGCCTTCACTGCGTAGAGCAGGGCGCAGCCGATGGCGAGAGCTGTGAAGACGAATTGCAGCACCAGCGAGAGATCGAGGGAAGCGAGCATCTACTCCTTGTGCGATTCCGCTTTGATGCTCTTTCTAGGGTTTTCATCGACGATCTTCAAAGAAAAAGAATAAGAAGTAGAAGAAGACGAAGAGGACTAGGCTAACGTGCGCACCCCCCCTCTTATTAGTCTTTTCTCCCTTCTTTCTGTCTCTTCTCTCTGCTTATATACACTTTTCTGTTTTCTCTGGAAATTGTGAGAATTCCTCCTTTTATTTTCCTCTCTCTTGTTTCCTTGTTTCCAGTTGCTAGAAGTGCTTCCAATTTATGTGCTGAAATCCAAACGGTTTATGTGGTGGGACCCACTTTCTATTCCAAGAAGTATCGAATATTTTTTACCTTTGTTTCTTATCCTGCTTGGATGGATCATGGGTCCTGTCTTGCCCTTCATGGCCTTCTATTTTCTTGGACCAAATTTTGGAAAGAAAAAACTAAAGATAATTTTTTTTTATCTTATTGGGTATTCATAGTTCCTTGGATTAGGGGCGGAATTAGGAATTTTATCTTGGGGGACCACTATGTAAATATGAGAAAAATCTAAGGTTTTTTTTTTATAATATTAAAGGATTTTTCATATCTATTGATCTACCATGGGCCCACCTATAATAATTTTGCCCGTTCGAATTATAGTTTAAGTCTTGATATGGAAAGTCTTGATTAGGATCAAATTATAGCATATGAATGGCGTAAAAAAAAAAGTCTTGCGTTATTCCTCGCTAATAAGTAGATGTCGGAGTGTTGGTCTTCACCCCTACATTTGCACTCCTTAGACCGATCAAATCCTCAAACAATATATACGTAAGAGCAAGGGAAGAGGCTGCTACTAGGGTTACGGCGTTTGAGATGTGGAAATGAGAGAGGAAATGAGATAATAAAGGGGAGGCAACTTTTCCGTATAAACAAAAGTTCGATGACTCTCATAAGAATTTTGTTTCAAACTTTCATAAAGAAAAATGTTGACGCCGCAAAAAAGTTATTCGGCAGAATTGTGCTACACCAAACGCATTATAAATGAATTTTCTACGAAAAACCATCTCCTTTTCTAAAAAAAAAATATTACACAAATATGTTCTCAAGATGAAGAAGAATTTTACAGTGAGTGTGACTCCAAGGATGATGGAAACCCTTTATTGATCATCTATTTTTATCTATTGGTTCCACTATATTGTTCATCTTTTGGAAAATTTAATGCATATCTAAGCATGACACTCTTCTTAAATTCAAGATTAGATTGATTGAGGATGTGGGGCCCATTTGAAATCACTCAAATTATGAGATATTAGCCTTTTCAGTTGAATCTTTAAAATAAAATATCTTGCATTGCTAATTTGAATTGATGGCATTTGATTGGGAAGAGGGAAGAGGGAGGTAAGATTGTTCATAGGGTCAGGTGAACCCTACAAGCCAGGCCATCCCGCCCTAATTATTTACAACTAACTCTAGGAACATACATTAACCATGGTCTTGGGACTTCACATGTAACAGTTTTTCTTTTTGGTAAAACACATGTAACAGTTGGGTGGGTTCGATGATGTGATTGTTACATTGTGGGGTACATGGTCGAACCTAACCTCTGCGAACCTGCAGGACTAGGAGTAGGGAAGTACCGAGGACCACTGGTCAAATCTGTTTGATATCCTTGTGGAGAAAGCAATTTAAGTAGGAGGGTTGTTTGTTGGGGAAGTATGATGTTGCAGTTGACTTTAGAGAAATTAATATCAGATCATGGGCAGGTCTTTACAAGTTCCTTATAAGTATGTGTACTGTGGCCCATAACTGTTGGGATCTAGACTGGTTGATCAATGTCAAAGAAAGATTTGACCTTTTGTTCTAGGCATTAATATCTTATCCTCTCTTATTAATTGTATTCTTAGCCCTCCCATATAAGCGGGTAGTTGCAAGGTTTAAATAAGGGTGTTCATGGGTCCGGCCAGCTCGAGCATGAATAGAGAACGATATCATTGGGCTGGATTTGGGCTGTGAATGGGCCGGCCGATCGTGAGAAAGAGCACTACCCAATGATCTTTGCTCCTGCCTTACTCGGCCAAACTAATGTTTCTAAGTTAATAATCAGTTGGGACTGCCATTGGGCTGAATTCAAGAGCGTATATACATCGACCTGATTTTGGGCTCGAGTCTGGGTCTACTGAGGATTGAGGGTTCGAGTCCAGTCTGGTCTGACAGAGTCGAGTCATGTCCAGTTCAGTGCGTGCTTGGGATTAGTAAAGTTAAAGTGGAACAAAGCCTTTAGACTATGTCCTCTTCTGCCCTTTTCCTAGACCTTAGACCTTAGACCTTAGACCTTAGACCTCACCACCCTGCCAATAAGTAATATAGGAGTCTTGACCCTATCCATGTACGACTAGAGTTTTATTGATTGCTAAGTCCAAATAACTGCTCAAGTCAAAGAACTATCTTTCTATCGTTCATATAAATATCTTAAAAGGATATTCTATACATTTATATTATTATATGTGGTGTATTATATTTTTGAGAAAAATCCTCCCATATGAGTAAGTGGACGACCCAGTGGGAGTTTAGAGAGGGCCCCTTTCATTTTTTTTTAGATGTATATTGGTATTGTCGATATCGATAATAAATGCGGTTATACAAAAACCGCAAGAAACCCTCTTCTTCCCCATTGCTTCGTCTGCTTCGTCCTCCTTTTTTCTCTTATCCTCTTCAATAGTTCTTGTTGACACCTCTCCCTTTCGTTGGTCCAAGGGAGTGGTCCCAAACATCATTTGTCGCCTTCTTTCAAAGCTTATACGCAGTTGGCAAGCACATGGAGGTATGTATTTTAATCGTTTTCTCTTATTTGCATTAGGTTTAAACAGAGCTTTGGGTGTTTTTCATTGGATCGAGACTACAAGTTCCTTTTTTTCTCATTATTCTTAAACATGAAATCCAATCCATTGATTAAACGAACTCAGAGTGATTTTGTCTGATTGGGTTTGTTGATTGGGTTTTTTGAAGAAAAAAGAGGTTGTTTGGCATTGTTACCCAATTGAGAAGGGTTTTTTTTTTTTTGCAAACCCTCTCAATGCACAGAGACGTTGATAATGACAAATGTTTGCTAGATCTGGGTTTCATACCTTTATTGGCATAGGGATATTTTGGATCGGTTATACATTTACATACATAGAGAGAGAGAGAGAGATTAAAAAGTCCATGTACAGATTGTTGATTAAAAAAGGTTTAGAGAGATTAAAAAGACCTTGTACAGATTGTTGATTAAAAAAGATTTAGATCACAAACTGTTTTTGCATCATATGACTGTTTGTGTTTCTCCATCACATCTTTAATACTATTTGTGAAACCTATATGACTGAAACAAAAAATGGATACATATATTAACTAGTACCTCACTTGCTTGCAGTGGCAGCAATTTGGTTACTGTGACTGTTTCAAATTGGGAAAATCCAATTTGAATTTCTGTAGTTTTAGGGCTTTTGGTGGGTGCTTATGTTTTAAAATTTTTGCATAATGAATTTCATGTTAGTTATCAAACATTTCATACCCTTGTAAGTTGGCATTAGTTTCCCCACATTTGTTAATCACATGACTATTACTTCCTAGTTCCAACCAAATGCCAGTGCATTTCGTAGACAATTCAGTACGAGGAATAGGGAGGCACTGATGCAATAGGGCAGTGTCACAAAGTGTTGCACCCTACAACTAATGCTCGTGATTTAGTAATCATCTTATTGACCCCACAATCAGTAGGGAGTTCCTACCAACTCTACACTATCATAGAAATTCAATGCATTGTTGGTGTTTTGTTGTCGGCATAGCCTTTTTTTCAAGTTGTTTCTTTCTAACTACCAACTCTAACTATGTTGTGGAATACTAATAATGATATTCCCTGGCTATTAGAACTGATATTCTCCATTCTAATGATACACTTCCATGTTGTAATGCAATTCTCAGCTGTATAATGCTGCTTTTGGTTATTGTATTTATGTTACCAGACCTATACCTTCTGCCGTTCCCCTCTATCCTTAACCAGCACTACATTATAATATTGCAAGTAATGCATACAACTCCAGTCCTTTTCCCCATGATGCCTGGAACCATCCATCATTTCTCTTAAAATTGAGTAGAAAGTTGGGTATAGAGAATTTGGAGTTGTGGGTCAAACCATGTGGTGTGTAAGCCAATGAGGTGTGCTACAGACAACTTTTATATGGTGGGAATATATGCCCATGTCGTGCATGTCCTCTCTTTTAGCAGCAAAAAGTGGCATTCATGTGTGCTAATGAAGAGGCACTTGCATGGCACAATGGCCACACTCTAGGTGATGGATGCAATGTAGCACAAAGCTAGTGGTGGATGAAGGCTATTGTGAGAATTTGAGAAATTGCAACTTTTGATAAATGTTAAAAGTTACCACTTGTTCAGTTGTGGTGGGGGTTTTGTACACCCTCTTCCTCGTTTAAAAAAAATGATGCCTCCCTAATAAAAACTCTGTGAGAACTTTTGAAGTTGTGAACTTGAAAATGGGGCTAGTTGTTACAAATTGTTTTGTAACATGAAAGTGAGAATATAATTCATACAAGTAAAGTTCATACAAGTTCTTTACTTGCCAGAAAACCATAAAAATCATGTAACAACATAATTCACTTTCATGTTTTTTTTTTTTTTTGGTAAAGCAATTCACTTTCATGTCATAGAATATTCGTCCGCTAGTAAGAATATTACTACAGTGTGAGATGTAGCCTCATCTTCTTAGAACAACATTAGTACATTCACTCATAGGCATATACATATATACTAGGGAGATAGATAAAAGTATGAGCAGAGTTTATATAGCTTACTTGGATGTGTGCTAATCATTAAGGGTAAAGAAAATTGAAAGATCTTAATGGGAAGTAGGTATGTGCAAAAATTAACCTCATCCAGTCATCCTAACGCCTTCATTGTAACAATCCACATTTGCAATTGTTTAATGAAAGTTATAAAGCTTACATAAATCTAGCAAAACCGCGCATGGATAAAAATATCGGCCGCTACGTAGCGTAGCGGCCGGTACCGCCGCACTATTTTATAAATAGCTCAACCCCCGCCGGGAGATACCCCCGGACCCCATCCGCGAAGTGCATGTTTTAGAGAAGTGTCAATCAAGAAAATGAAAGAATCATACTTGATAGCTAAGACTCTTTTGCTGGTTGTCTTTTCATTTTTGTGCTTGGAGCCTTGAATGTCTATTGTTATCATAACTTGCTAGATAAGATAATAAACCTATTTAATTATGTTTGAAATTGTATAGTAGTAAAGATATAGTTACCTATTACTACTAGATTTCAAACCGGTATTAATTAAAATATTTTATAAAGAACCCTCATTATGCTGGTATTCCTATTTTCTTCACTAACTCTCTACTCTGTCATTTCTAAATTGGTGTTGATTGTTGATCACTTCATAGTTCATTCACTTGATTGAATTTGAACCTCGAATGTTGAAGTATTGATATTTAATTATTCAATGTTCATTAATGAGTAATGACCTAACTCTTAAGTCTTATGCCTTTATTTCATGTTCTAGTTTTTTTTTTTATGAGCTTTCCATTACTTTCTAAGTTAGTATGACTAAGAAACATTAATACATGTGAAAAAACTAATCATTACTATTATTTTCTATTTATATAGCGATACATGACTTCATATATTGAGGGCACCGCTACGCCCCCTTTTCTTACTTACTGTTGCAAAAGAACCATATATTCTTTCATTTTATAATTTTCTGGATTTTCTGAAATTTTTTCAGATTTTTTGAGCAATTTTTTTAAATCGCACCGCTACGCCGCTACGTATCCCCGCAACGCTACGTATCGCCCGCTTCGTAGCTGTTTGGCGGTGGGCCGCTACGCCCGCCGCTACCGCTATTTTCATCCTTGAAACCGCATAGTGGTCCACCAATGCCACATCCCAAATCCAGTACAAAAAATAACAGGCCAAAATCTCACATTACTGATTGCTTAAAATCAAAACATTGCTTAAGGATATCCCTTTTTCTTCAACCTAAATGAAGAATTGATCGACCTTCATTCTGGAAATTAATCGCACCTTCATTCCGAGTTTTAAGCTTAGTTGTACAGCAAGAAAGTGGTCCTCCCATTTGATGCTTTCGCGAAGTGACTCCCCTTTCCACCTAGGTAAAAAAATAGGAGTAAAATGTGAACACTTAGTTCATCAGTGTGGTTACCAAGAAATGATGGAGATTCCCATAAATTGGATATCCAACTAGTAACTAATTTGCATTTGCATTTTATTACAAGTAGTATGCATTTGCATTTGTAAGAGAATATCACACTTCTGTGTTCTTTTCATTTACTTGCATTCCTGGACCTCGTCATCATTGAAAAATTCTACGCTATGCTGAAATATGAGCACTAGCCTTAAGAAGTCTATCTAATACAAAACTGCAGAACAACGTATAATGAGACAACACCATAGAACATGGTGTTAGAGTGCAAACTACAACGTAACTACAGCTATAACCTTTTTTGAATATACTCTCTATTCGAAATATATTTTGCATCAATTATCTGTCCCTCTTTGTGCTAAGGCACCTATGATTTCCAATGTAATAATAGTTATGTTTGTTACTTTGCAGACAAACGAAGAATAGTCCGCCGAGGCCGCGAGAGTTCTCCTATATAACCAACAAAACCATATATCATAATGAGTTTGTCAGGGAGAGGTATATTGTAACTACATATAGAACTTTCATCATTGACTTTATCAATCAGTAATGTGTTTCCTTTGGTGTATGATTCCTAACTAGCCTTGTAATACTTGATACTAGCAGGCATCCGGTCGCCTCAGGTGCATCCCAACAAACCCGAACGCAGCAATATGGGGGTTTACAAACACCTAAAAGGAATACGTGAAGCAGACGGGTCTCCATCATTTGGCAGAGATAAGTCGTATTGTCATAGATTATGCGTTAATCACGGCATTGGCAGAGATGTGGCGTCCTGAAACAAATACGTTCCATTTCCATCCGAAGAAGCAGCTATAATGTTGGAGGACGTTGCTTATATATACGGCCTACCCATTGATGGGGATCGAGTCACGGGTTGAACTTTCCCAAGGAGGCTAGTTTAAACAGTATGTCAGGAGTTGCTCGGTATTACCCCACAACAGAAGGTTGACTATGTCGGCATAACATTAAAATTTAAGTGGCTTGAGGACAATTTCAAGGTTGAAGAACTGGAGAAGAAGAAGAAGCATAAGAAATACAAGGATTATGAGATTCGTGCAACCCGGGCCTACCTCTTCTTCTTGGTGTCCGGCCAAATCATCTCACAAACTTTTGGTGCCCGAGGCCCTGCTTATCTGCTTGAGTTGTTTAAAGATTTTAAATCATACTCATGGGCACCGGCTTGTCTTGCGAATCTTTATAGGATGTTGGCAAACGCTACTCGGTGGAATAAGGAGAAGACCGGGGTAGATGAGGAGGGAAAGAATGAACAGGGAGAGGAGTGGAATAATGTACAAGGAGAGGAAGAAGGACACCAACTGAGTACACCCACCGGGCCTCTTTAGCTGTTACAGGTGCTTGTTCTCATTCCTAACATCTTATGTCAGTGGTATGAACTCAATCCTATATAACATATAAATATTTTGTGAAATGGTGCAGCTATGGGCTTACACGAGGATGTAGATCGGGCGGTGTCCTAAATCGACAGATAGTTGGAAGAAGGATATAGAGTTTCCACTGTTTAAGACTTGGCAAAAGAGGCTTGAAGAACACCCAACTCTTACAACAGTGAAAGAAATTAGAAATCAGTTGAACAATCTCAAGGTGGATGGGTAATGAAGAAAACTTTTTGAAATCCTGTTGTAGTTTTTTTAACATACTACACTGTCTGTACAAAATCGCTAATGATTCCTAATTAAATGTCGTATGTAGTTCAATTGGCAGCCCTATCATGGTTACGGGAAAAAGTTTGTTGAGAAGGTACGAAAAGTTGATCGTGCTCTCTTTTCGTCATCCACCGTCCTTGTCTTTTATTGGATCGTGGAACAACACAATACGTGGCGTGTTATGAAGCAGTTCGGATTCAAACAAGTAGTGGCACCCCCATTCAATATGCCATTCGTTAGACGAGAAAGAACATGGTATGTTGTCATTGATTACCGCACACAAGTGGACGAGGAGGTGGCGGCATCATGGGCTGCTAGATCCCAATTTGCTCTACGTGGGGAGAAGTGTAAGTTGAAAGCCCATTTCGAGGAGTATTTGACGTGGTATAGTGAAAACTTACTAATGTTTAATGGGAGCTCAGCTCAAAGGGAACATACGGAGGCTAGCCAGGAGGAGGAGACCGCCAAACATGCGGAACCCACCATCCCACAGAAGCATGTATGGCTCTAATCACTGATAAAGTTACTGCTGGAAACATTGTTCAAATGTATTCTTTCCTCCTATCATATACTTTGCTTTGCTGGTATGAATTGATAATTTAATATTGGGTGCGTTTCATTTTCAGGTGGAGGATCTGGTGGCTCGTTTAGAGCGCTCTTATGATAGAGAGGATCGCAGGAAAGTGTCTATTGAGAAGCTCACCACATCAATCCGGAAGAAATTGACAAAGTTTAAGGGTGCTTTTGGGACAACATTTGAGGAATTTTCTATGGATGGGTGTAGTAGCTCGCACTCCGATGAAGAGGACGTCAAGAAGAAAATTATAATAATGTTTAAGCATCGAAATAGAGCTGCTGTCAAGAGTCTGGGGTTAAAGAAAAACACTAGAAGGACTACAACACCAGTTGATGCCAAACCCCTCCAACAGTTTATGATAGAAAGTTCTGGTAGTAGGCATCATTCTCCGGCTGAACCACCAATCGAAGAAGTCCTTGGTACCCCCTCAGTTAACAGAACATTGTTCACCTCTCCAATCCCACTCTCCAGTGAGTCCGCTTTGGTGGTTTCATCCTTCTTTGCTACACTCGACTCACTTCTGTGGAGGATCAAACGGTTGCTTCGTATGCACAAAATATCGATGAAGTTTGAAGATTATGCTCATGGAATAGTTCAAAGCAGTTACGTGCTGAGTGACCTTGATAAGTACTTTTTTAAGGGATTCAAAGAATACTACGAGGAAGAGTAAGAAATCTGTCATACGCTGAATTAAGTATGATAAATACCTACTTGGATTTTATGTGCTTGTTTATGATCTGTTGCAGGAATGATAAGTTGGATAGCATCTGCACAATGATCCCAAGCTCGAATCTAAAGAAGGTGCTTCAAGAAGGGACTTGGATGGACACTAACGTTATGTGCTACTATTTTGCTATATTAAGGGATGGATGTAATACATGTTTTATTACTGATCCAAGCGTCTGTGTAAGTACTTTGCTGTGAAAGAGGAGCATACTAATAGTTCCAGTTGTGGGCTCTAACTGACTAGTTCTTGGAGTATTGCTTGCAGAGTTGGTGGTCGGATGGTTCTGATTCTGCTGTGGAAGCAGTGTTTGGGAAGCACGGACATAGGGTGTGGGACTCAAGGGAGGCACACACGCTGATTTTTATAGTCTATCACATATCACATTTCACCTTGATAGTCGGATATGTTGACGAAAAAAGATGGGAGTTCTACAATAGTATGGCTGGCGATCGCCGATCGGTAAAGCACGCGGAGAAATTTGTATGCTACCTTAAACATTGATATATTTGTATTCTGAGTCATTTCCATCTACCAGATTTGACGTACACGAATGCATGACTTAATCTAAAAGTGCATTGTACTAATGCTTCATGCAGGTTGAATGGTTGAATGAAAGGCATAGCCATTTCCGGTGGTCGGACACGTATCTATGGGGTTGGCTCGTAAAGACGGGCATCCCTCGTCAGCAAAATGGAAATGACTGTGGAATATTTGTAATGGCTTTCGCAGAACATTGTGTGCACCACCGTAGCATCAACTTCACTCAAGAAGATATCCCCTACTTTCGCAGCAAAACTGTCGTAGAGCTATTCAAAAGGAGCTGGCAGTTGAATGCCAACAGATTAGGTTTGACTGACTTCCCATGATGGCTTTGATGGTGACTTCCAACAAAGAGCGGAGAGCAGGAAAGAGATTGTATTTTGTTTTCTTCCCATTTTTTGTTGAATGGTACTTATGGGGCTTATGTTTCGTTATACTTTTTTTTATTGGAAATTGCAACATTGGCTTTGATATGGTGTTTCATCAGTCTATCAGGTTGATAGACTTATACTTTGTCTCATTTTGCCATTGTACAGAATGAATTGTACTTGTATATAGAATCTTGTTGTTGGAGCATGTATACTTTCGCTTTGATGGTATTTTTTCTTGACTGTTATCAGACTATACATAGAATGGTTAAATGCATGTGTTAGGGATCCACAGATTGTATATAGAATGATTAAATGCATGTATATAGAATGAATTGATAAGGGAGTGACAAGCAGGTTGTCAGCTGCTGCCAAAGGAGAAGAGAGAGAAGGGGTGGTGGGGGGTGACGTGGTATGTTTGGGGTGGATTGATAAAAAAGTTGTTTATGATAAATTACCGGAGGGTGTTTGATGATGTTGCTGCCATTTTCATAGGCTTTCTTAAAGTGATGTGGGATGAATTAAATGTTGTAAGACTTAAAGTTGTCGATAGCAACAACTTTAATATATCGATATCAACTAGTTTCGTCAGTGGGCGGAATTAAAAGTTGTAAGTCTTCAGCTGCTGGAATAGATAAAAGTTGTCGATATCGACAACTTTAATCCATCGATATTGACTAGTTTCATCAATATACTGAATTAAAAGTTATAAGTCTTCAGCTGCTAGAATAGATAAAAGTTGTCGATAGCGACAACTTTAATCTATCGATATCGACTAGTTTAGTCAGTTAGATGAATTAAAAGTTGTAAGTCAGCGGCTGCTGGAATAGATAAAAGTTGTCAATAGCTACAACTTTAATCCATCGATATCGACTAATTTCGTCAGTGGGCTTAATTAAAGTTGTAAGCTTTCAGCTGCTGGGATAGATAAAAGTTGTCGATAGCGACAACTTTAATTTATCGATATCAACTAGTTTCGTAAGTGGGATGAATTAAAAGTTGTAAGTAAGTAACTGCTGGAATAGCTAAAAATTGTCAATAACGACAACTTTTATCTATCGATATCGACTAGTTTGCAAGGTTTTAGTGTGATTACAACACATCCTACTAGTTAACCAACTTATAGTGAAAGGAAATACTGCAGCAAAACACCATGGAGCAACTGAATACAACATTCTCCATTTATATAAAACTCATCTATATCACCATTCACATTCTAACATTCATTACAGTTGTCCAATACTTACAAAAGTAGCAAAACACATATAAAAAAAGTGAAATTTGCAGTGTTCAAATCTACATGGATCCCACTTACACTGTTCAAATCTACATGGAACCCATTTACACTGTCCAAATCTACATAAAAAAAGCACTGCACTGTTCAAGCCTGTAACAACCTATTTATATCAACAGCTATCCCTAAAAGGCACTGCACTATTCAAGCCTGGAACAACTCATTTACATCACCAATTCCACAAAAAAATAATTGCAATCTTGAAGCCTACATGGAACCCATTTACATCAGCAGTCATCCCAAAAAAGCACTGCACTGTTCAAGCCTGGAACAACCCATTTACATTACCAACTCCACAAAAAAATAACTGCAATCTTGAAGCCTAGATGGAACCCATTTACGTCAGTAGCCATCTAAAAAAGCACTGCACTATTCAAGTCTGGAACAACCCATTTACATCACCAACCATACACTGCACTGTCCAAGCCTATTCAACATATCAAATCATTGCTTCAGCATATCACATCCCATGGAGGATTGCGACAACCTCCATGGTTATGCCCCCGATCTTTACAATTGGAGCAAGTAACTACCCTTCGTTGGCAGCCACGATCTTCGGTACGAATCTTTTTTTTTTTTTGGACGCCCCGGTTGTTTCGTTGCTCGTGGTGGAAGAACTTTTTATTGAATTACGTCTTCCCATTGCTTGTTGTCTCGGGTAGCATGCAAAACTTCATTGTAGGTTTTAGATAAACGCTTGACAGGTACTAATACTCGCAAAATGCATATGGATCATAGTTCCTTACCTTCATTGATGCTAGTGCATGATAGCATGAGAGGCCCAAAATCTCCCATTTACGACATGTACAAGTTCTACGTTCGAGATCGACTATGTCCACGTACTCTGCGGACTGTACTTAAAATTCGACAAGGCCAGCAATGCGAACATGAACCCTGCGCTTCCTCCATTTCTTGGCTCAAGATTTTTTCCGCATAAGGAGTTAAACAAGTAGTTACACTCTCTGACTGAAGATGATGCTTTTGATAGAACTTTATTAACTTGGCATGTATCTCATCGACCTGATTTACAATAGGCAGAGTACCCTTGTGTCCTTTAACAGGCTGTTAGTACACTCAGCCGCATTGCTAGTTAGCATGTCATACCCACGACATTGTTCGTATGCATTTGCCCAACGCTGCCTCCCAACTGTCTCAATGTGGCTGAACGCCTCTTAGCTGACTGCACGTATATCCGTCATATATGTCTCATAAACATAAGGCCTATACGACTTTGCTGTATGTCAGAATTTCAGAACGACTACCTAAATTCTGAATACCGAGAAAACCGTCAAGGTATCGAAGTTGGTTCGCTACTTTCCGGAAAATCTGAGAACTTCCATGATCGTAGGTCCGCAGTGAGGTCCAATTTAAAACTTTTTGAACAATATAATATCAATGGTTAAATAGCGGAAGTATAAAAAGTAAAACGGAAGCAATTGTAAAGATAGCGGAAGCATATGGTATCATAAATGATATATCAAATATAACGGGCTGAAGTCCGTCCTAAAAATGTCAAGTGGTAAAAACAAAGGTTTATTACATGTTTCAATATCAACCCTACTCACTACAAAATCGCTCAAAAAGCTAAACAAAGATAATCGCTCAAACCCCAGGTGCTCGCTCTCCAACCTCCTACTCAACCTCCTGGTCGGCCGGTCCCCATCCGTAGTCTCCTACTACAAGTGCTTCAGTGAGCGCAAGCACATCGTCCTCGTACTCGGGGTAGAATCCTAAGCACCAAGAATGGATCAGATCCAGAAATCTGGCAAGTCACAGTATGCAAGTAATATAGGATGTATGCATCGAAAGTGTAGAGACAGTGATAAAGTTAAATAGATTAATAATGATATAGATTTTAGGCATTTGAGCAAGATAAGCATTTGGAATCAGAATAAATAAGATATCTAATCTAAACAATATGACACATTCACACAAGCTGGAATATCCCGTGACCCTCCCATACTGAACATAGTCGCGGCGGGAAAACCTCACCAGTGCTGGGGAATAACGAGCCCCGCAAACAACATCCTCACCACACTCATCACTTAGAGACCGGAACCAGTATCACACTGTCCGTTTACAACAATACTCATCATGATAGCTCACTCAACACTCTCAGTAGCTCCTACCAGTGATGATCGGTCCAAAGGCTAAGTTTAGATCAACTAAGTGAATGTCTATGCCGACTTGAGAAACAATAAAGGTCTGTGTCTGTCTAGGCTTTGCCTTGCGTGAACAAGGTCCTAACAAAGTCCCTAAGAGGTCCGGGTACCCAATACAATCCATGGATCACAGTCCAGGTCTAAGTCCAATCATTGGATCCTTACCAAGGCCCACAAAACACATGGCTTGGTCTATAACAGTCCAAAAGAAGTGATAAGTCTATTTCCAATGATATACAGTCCATTTACATTCATAATGAGTCACAAGTCCATATAATTCAACCTCTCCAGTTTAGGGTAATCCACATCTAAACTTAGGCCATAAAAGGGTTTGCCTAGCCATAGACACAGGTCACTGTTTTCCCAATCGTACCACCAGGTCACCTCTAAGTAGTCTTAGGTTCAGGTCATCTATTTTCCATTTAATTATTGGGTATAAGCAATAGTAAGGATGATAGAGTGACAGTAATAACATAAATGAGATAAATCTCCAAGTATATGAATCAACGGGAGATATCAACAGTCCAACCTAGGTAATTGGTCTACTTACAGTTCCAGGTCTATCTCAGGTAATTCGGTCTCTAAATGAAGTCTCAGATGTCAATGGATACTGTGTTTGGTGTTCCAAAAGTTACAGACATCATTGACAACATTTAAGGATCAAATTATCTTAGGTTACACAACCTAGACCCTAATTAGTGGACCCCACGAGTCAAGGTTGAGCCTCACCATTGACTCGTGCTTGGCAGATCAATAAAAGTCCATTTGGATGGTCAATGGGCACCACAAAGGATCACAACATCAGAAATTGAATTATGGGAAAAACTACTGTACAAAGTGTGCTCGGTCGACCCCCTGGCCTGGGCGGTCGACCTCCACACACTGGGATCAGAGAGCAAACACCCTACTGGCAAGGCCTGATTTTCCAGAATTCTCTGTGTGCTCAGTCGACCTCCTGGCCTGGGCGGTCAGCCGCACACACTAGAGATCCTGGTTGAAGGGAGTCCTAGGTTCCAATTTCTTCTTCCTGAAATTCCAGTATGCTCGGTCTACCTGGCACAGAGCTCGGTCACCTGGCTCAGAGTTCGGTCACCTAGCACTGAGCTCGGTCACCTAGCACTGAGCTCGATCTCCTGGCACTGAGCTCAGTCACCTGCACCGAGCTCGGTCAACCTGGCATTGAGTTCAGTCACCTAGCACTGAGCTCGGTCAACCTGGCACTGAGTTCGGTCACTGGCACTAAGCTCAATTAACCTGCACTGAGCTAGGTCAACCTGGCACTGAGTTCGGTCACTTGGCACTGAGCTTGGTCAACCTGCACTGAGCTCGATCACTTAACACTGAGCTCAGTCAACTTGCACTGAGCTCGGTCAACCTGTATTCTCGGTCAACTTGGCACTGAGTTTGGTCACCTGGCACTGAGCTCAGTCAACCTGCACTGAGCTCGGTCACCTGGCACTGAGCTCGGTCAACCTAGTACACTGGCCTGTTGCAAATTCCAAAATTTCTGGATTTCTTCCTTTTCATTCCATTTTTTACCCAATTCCATCCAATCTCGTCCAAACACCACATAAACATCCAGAAACATGAAAAGCACTCCAATATGCATTCAACCATCCAATCCATGTGCCATTGATCTTCCAAATGAGATCAGCCCATCCATCAATGGCCAAAAATCCATGAAAACATGCTCAAAGGTAGATCTATCATTTTTCTAACATCAATTGAATTGAAAATTACAGAATCAAAGACAGTAAGCATGCATTCTATATTAAGTAAGCATATTGCACTTGCTTCTAATCTATTGGCAAGAAGGTAGAGAGAGAAAAGAAAGATCCAAGCTCCAAATAGAAAATCCCATCTCTAAGGTCTCCAATCACATAATCAGCCCAAAAATCTCAGATCTAATGAGATCTCTACTCCTATACCCATATCCACAAGAGAATTGCTATAAGGAAGGAGATCTAGAGAGAGAAAGAGAATTCCATGGAAATTGAACTAGAATATGCCACTTACATTGATTTGAAGAGGGAGAGGAGATAATCAAGATAGAGAGAGAAATCCTTAGTAATAAGTTGCAACTGTAGTAGGTTGTCTTCTTCTTCTAAGAGTTCTAGAGAGAGAAAGAGAGGGAGATTGGAGACTTGGGGGGAATTTGGGAGAGAGTTGGAGGGAAATGAGGGGAGGAGAGAATAGAGAGGGAAATGAGAGGGATAAGTAGTAGCCAACGTATGGCATGGGAGGGATTAGTTTTATAGGTTGGGATGGGTGGCTAGGTACTAAAATACCCTTTAAGTTTGAATAGGATTAGGGTTAGGACCATCGGTAGTTTGGTCTTTAGGTAAGGTTTCTAGAACCTTCTCAAGTGGATACCCCCTTACAATAAATACTAATATCTAGCTAGCTAGGGCCTCTAACAAACTAACTAACTCTAAGAATTATAAAAGACACCCTATTGACTCTATGAATTACACAATTAGACTATTCTAACTAAAACTATCCTTACTAAACCCCATACTTAGTACTAAAATATAGTATTCAAATTCAAATTGAGGGCCCACAAGGGGTGGGGCCTCACACTCTGTGTTCACCTCTTCAGGCTCCATTCTGTCTTCAAAATCAACAACTGAAGTTTCATTTGAATGATTTGCAGTGTCAAGTAGATTGGCCTCGACACCGTTGCTTTCGACCTTCACATTTGGGATCCGACGAATCTGTCCGATGACAGGATGTTCATCGGACTGAATCTCATCATGATTGTCTGTTCCAACGTCAATATCATCAATAACAATATCTTGTCCTGCTGCCTGATGTGGATTGCATTCATTACGCATGGAAAGGAAATGCATGTCATTATCTTCATGGAAATCAACGGTAGGTAACTCTGTAGCGGGCGTTCGCTCTATGGCTTGCTTTCCTGTACAAGTTCTTCACGAGGTCCTCACTTTTTCTACACAGTTGTGACCTTGAACATTCCGTTCATACCTACAATGCAACAACAAAGGACAATAAGCAAGTAGGAAGACATACTTACTATTTGGTAATCTATTTATTTAGCGATACAACCTATGCACATTGTAATCTATTTATTTAACGATACAACCTATGCACATACCTCCATTGTTTTCCTCCTATACATTACCGGTTCTTCGGACCGTTGAAGACATATAAATATATCCCATTCACATCATTCCCCAATGCTTTGAACATTCTCCTCACATCATTGTCGTCGTCGATGCTTGCCATTGAAAAGCCCGTCCATTTTGATGAAGGTATTGTATGCTTAATCTTTGGATGGATGAGTCTCAATTAGATGCTTCGGCTGTTTCGTTAACCAGTGAGTCATATGTTATGTCCGTCGGTAAATGTCTCATCTTTTGATTTCCTCCATTGTACACTGGACGAATTATATCGAATTGGAAGTCACCATCATAGTGGAATATAGCCAACACCTTGCTTACTGACATGCTATCATCAAATCATAAGAACATAATTTGGAGAAATATGAAAGATACATACATTTTGAAAGACAGAGCAAGTGTATATTTCTAAGCAATTAGCCACTGTTAAAATGCCCATGTTGGGATATGTTTGATCATAAAATAAGGTTTATAGTCATATTAGAGTAATGTAATGTGGTAATAAAAAAAACTATACTAAGTGCTACTTATAGAAAGAATGTAATAGAGAAAAACAGTGCCTACAAAAAAGAAATTCCTTTTCAAACCCTAAAACCCAAAATGAAAAAGATATTAACCAAGCCCAAATATTTACTACACAAATAGCAATCTTTACACAGAGCTACATACAGATACACGTTTACATTGGACAACTTGTACGGTTTTAAAGGGTATTTTTAGGGTTCAGACCACAGTTCTAGGCCTTCTAACAAGTTAGTACTGAAAATGAATCAAGTTGATGACATTTTAGGGTAGATGATGCAATATAAGAAGGTGTTTATTATGTGTACCAACTTTTTAATGGAATCCAACCACCACTTTGGCTAAATTTTTAGGTGTTTTCTGAGAAGGAAAATCGCCAGAGAACAAATTGCAGTCGATGAAAAAAATCTGACAAAGAAATGCAGACATGGGACGATGTATAAAGGTTTACGTATATTGGTCGATATCGACAACTATATTGTCGATATCGACAACATCGCTAAACGACAAAAAAATAATAAATAAAAAAACCCACTCAAAGGACCCCTCCCGTTTCTAAACTCATGCTGGGTCCTCTCCTTACTCATGGCTCACTATAGGGATTTTTCAAATAGTTTTCTCTATATTTTTTTTATGGTGGTGACATATATTAAAATATGTATATTACTATAGTCCAACAGGCTTGGATCTGAAATTTTAAGTGCGGCCTAAGAAGGGATGCTGATAGGGATGTAAATTGGTACTTGATTCTCCGATTATTTGGAGGTTCCAATCCGTTAAAAACCGGATCTGGGTCCTTATTTAGGCCCCGATAAGTAAATGGGTTTGAGTCCGATTCCACCTTGGTTCAGACCCGAGACCCAACATATTACCTCAATTTTTGAAAATCTCGCTTAAAAATCATATATATATATTTTTAATATCATTCTCTACCTAACCGGACTCGGATGTAGACCCATCCCATTTATGGTTCTGGTTCTAGTTCCGGCTTCGGATCCGGTTCCACCTTCTCCTTAACAGTTCCGGTTCCGGTTCCGGTTTCGGGTCCATCGTGGATTCGAACCAGAACCGACCCATTTACAACCTTAGATGCTGACCCTATGCACAGGTTTGAACTGGCCATTGCACAATTTTAATCCTAGATTCACACTAAGTAGATACAACATTGGTCCATTCACATCCCCTAGTCTATTTCATCTGTCTTTTCCCTTGGATCCAAAGTTGAAAAAAAAAAAAGGAAATTCAAAGAAACATTAAATTCATGTTGAGTGGTAAAATAAAAATTCTAGAGAGAGTTAGGCAAAACGTATATACCTCCTTGTGGTAAATATATTGGTTCGAGTTGGGCCTTTAAACATCGCAGACCATTTAATTATTGGGCCATAACAATCAGGCCCAAATCCATCTATTTGGCCTTAAACACACAACCCAAACCCGGCCTATAACACGAGTGAACACTCCTGTTTGCCCCATTTGTTTTCTTGGTAGACACTCTCATTTTGTTTTACTTTCATAATAACTATCTTGTGGAATTTCAAAAGACTTTAATTGGACATCTAAAAAACAAAGATAGCTTAGTTTTTGGGTCCATATCTAGCTAATTGACACACCAAGATTTTAAAACCGTTAAATCAAGGGCTGGTTGATTTGATGGGACTGATTTTTCTTCCTATATAAGAGTTTTTTTCTACCTATTCCACCTCTACCAACAGGCAGGCATTTAAGTGCACCCCACGAGCTGGACCGCCATCATGAGGTTTGCGAATAAGAGAAAATTCATGCATTGGCATGTTCATTTGCATTAAAATATATAGAAGTTGAACATACAAAGTAGTTAAAATTGAAGATTAAAGTTGAGTTTTAAAAACTGAACATAAAATAATATTTTTTTTGGAAAAATCTAATAAAAAGAAAATACTATTTGATGCTCATTTTTTTTTAAATTCACTTTTTTTTTTATTCACCTCAACAAGACCTTAGTAGGCCTACAAACTCATGGTTGAGTAGTTTTGGCACTTCAATCTCACACATAAATCCACTAGATGGATGCAGAATTTGGGCATGTTTCTTCACTAGAATTCCAAATATTCATGTAAAATATTTTCAAATTCTCCAAAAGCTATCCTCCCCTAATATGGAATTCCAAAATCTTGCTCTTGGTGGATTATTTGAAATTCCAAAAAAGCGCAAAAAGATTAGAATTCCTGAAAATCCAAAAGCTCATTTCACAGTTTTTAGGTGGCTGGAATTTGAAATTCTTATATAAAAAGCCAAACATATTTCAAATGTGAGGAGCGAAGTAACAACCATAAGTTCTCCCGACAGAAACTTGTTGAATTTCTGGATAGCAACAGAAAGTGGAGAAAGATTGAGAAAACTGAAGAGAAGAAGAAGCGAAATCAAGATCAGATGGTCCATTTCTCTCACCCCAAATCCAAATGGCTCGATGGAAAAGGCCCCAAACCATCTATCCCATGTTTCTTTGCCTCATACAACTAGTTATTTCTGTGGATTTCCATGTTTGTGTATTGGTTCTTTTCTTATTGCAATAAACTATTACATGGGGTATGACAAGTGGATGGTGCTATTTTTAGTTCTCATGACTTTGCTTTCTATTTATTAGAAGAGACCAATGAGAATTGTCATTTGAATGATCCCTGTGTATGAATGTCCATCATTCAATTTGTATGCTAGACATATATTGTAGTACACTTTATTATCATTAAGTTTTGAGTCAGTCCAATTTTGGAAGTGGGACTGAAAAGGAACGTAAGGTGTATCATTTGTTGAGTGAAGAAATTGTTAGAATTTTAGTTGGCTAATTCTCTTAAGTAGAACAAAACTCAAAGTCCTAATTGAGTTATAATTTTTACTTCTTTTAGAAAGGGGGACTGTGAATAAACCTTTTGACCATGGAAGAAGACTTCTGGATACTTTATATAAGGTTTGAAGACTCCTGGATGTATTTGAATACATTTAAAGAGTCTAACCCGGAATTGCAATCGCGCTTCCAAGCTGTTTTCCAGAGAGCAGATTCGCTATAGCGAGCGAACCTGAAGCTCGCTATAGTTGGCGCAGAGGCACTCGATCAGGACTCTGCCTTGCTGATCCTTTTTCAACTCTTTCTTAGAGTCCTATTGCAACTCCAAAAGTCTTGTGCTTGAACCTTGGGCTATTTATAAGATCCCTTTCAACCACAAAGATTCTACTTGAGCTATCTAATTCTCTCAAGCATCAAGCATATGTCTAGAGAGATCTCGTGAGCTTATCTTGCAAAGGAGACTGCGCTGGAGTTTTCCTTTTCTTTCAAGCACCTTGAAGGGGCATTCAAGGTGAGTTTCAAGATATCACATAGAAGGTGAATGGCGGGTCGTCGGCAAGTTCTTCACAGTCCTTTAGGTTAAGTTTCGATTGTGTCAAAGGTCCAGTGAGTTCACTTGTAATCTTCAATTTATAGTGCTTTGCTTTTTGGTGGTCTCTACCACCCGTCGTTTTTTTTTCTGAGTAGGGTTTTCCATTTAAAAGTCTTGTGCCTCCTTTCTTTTGTGGCGCTTGCCTTTTTATTTAGACTTAGGTTAATTGGTTAAATTAATTAACTGGGATTGAAATTCATATTATGATCTGAGAATGAACCTTAGCCTGTGTTAGGGCTTAAAGCCTTAAACAGAAGGTTCACATAGGTTTAGTCAAACCTTCATAAATTTCTTCAAGCAGCTTTCCATGATGAGTGTAAGATGCCAACTTATCTTTGTTAATGGAAATCCCAGGGTGTCATTATGGATAGCAACACCCGCTCCCATAGCCCCGGCTAGGGATCGATCCTGGCCAGGTGTTTAAACTTTTCTCTCCGCCAGTGGCCACTGAGCCATTTCAGCAAAAAAAAATAAAGGCTTATCATTGTTGATAGACCAATCAAGACAGCTAATTTGTCATGCCCTGGAGTGTGATCATTCTATTATTCTATTATAGATTGTAGTTTTGTTTTTATGTTCCTGGAACCCTTGAGATGGAATTAACTTCGCGATCATAGTCTGTCTACACTCTATAGTACCGATTAGCTAATTCAATAAGAATTTTGATTTTTTGTGCAAAACAAATCTTGAATTGTTACATGTGATTTTGTTTATAGACTGTGGCTTCTCTAGCCATCCATTGTTTGATGGATAGTTATTTCCATTGGTTTGGAAGTGATAAAATGTTTTGGATTTGGATAAAACTACTATAAACTTGCGTCATTATTGCAATCTTGAGGTTTTTACCAATAAAAAAGTTCGTAATGCAAGCAGCAGAATGCCTCATATTCACACTTCATTCTTCATGTAAGCATGGCTCTACCCATTGATTGAGTCATAAAGCCTGTATTAGAGTTATCACCTAATAGTTGCAGGAAACTGAGAAATCAAATAGAGGAAAGAAGAGATCAACCTAGGTGATTGTCTAATAGAGAGTTATAATTTCCATTGCACCTTGTATTCATTGTTGGAATGTGTCTAACCTAGGTGATTATGTCCCAATTCTGACTTCTGTTTTGTTTGGCTTTATGTAGGATTTCCAACACAGTGGAGGTGAGACTAGTCACCAAACTTTGCAACCTCCTTGGTGCATTACAAACCGAGCAAATTGATTTGATTCAGAGTTCTTTCTACATTGATTTACCATTTTCAATACATAGCAATTGACTTTTGCCAAATGCACTAAATTTTTGAAATACATGAAAGTTCATTAAGATTCATGACTTCAAGCCTCCAAAGATCAAATTTTAGCTTGTTAGATGCGATGAAAACCTGAACTTGATCTAAACATATGATCTAGCAAGGGCTGAACCTTGTTTGCAATCAAAGCAAATTAATGTCCAAAACAATTGAGTTTATAGGCCAATCAAATGCTCCATTAATAGCTTGACCCACCTCTTTGCCATCCGACAAAATGGAAGAAGCCTCTTTCTTTCGCCTTTATCAAAGCAAGAAGGATCTTCCTCGCTTCTGCCTCGTTGAAAGTCATCTAAATGTAGTCTTAAGAAGGCTAAAATCTTAAAAATAACATAATTAAATGGCAAATCATACAAAGGTTTTCCACCTAATATCTCTATAAAGATCCAGAGCAGAATTGCCAAAAGATATCTTTTTGAACTCTGAAAGATACTACTCCATAAGGATGTCAATGGGCCTCAACTCTGCGCAGTGAGTATTAGTCAATTTAGGTGGGCTTGCACTAGCATCTGGGTCAGACACAAGTTAATGGTCCGAAACCCGTAACGGGCTGGTTCTGGGTTACAAGTTATTGGACTTTTATTCGGCCTGCTTATATTTTATTTGTTTATGTTATGCATATACCATATGCAATAAAATGGTATTAACATTAGATGTACAAATGCCATCATATGAAAAGGGGATTTTTCATGATTTTCTCATTTTTTGTGATTAATTCATAGCTGGTTTAAGTTAGGATCTGGGTGTTGTAACAACGGGCTTTACATGGCAAGACTGGGGCAGGCCTGTTTCCCAAACAGGCAGACTTGAAAAATGCACACCACAGGGACATTGTTTTTTTGCTTTATTTTGTTTTTTAATTCTTTATGCCAAATGAAGGACTCCAACTCTACTCACAACCGTGTGGGCCGTGTCCCTTACCAGCTGAGCTACATCCAAAAAAATCTAGACATATTTAGTGAAGATTACGATGGATAGTAAGAGGGATCATCTGGCCAGTTCATCATTAAGCACTTCCCAATTACACAGACAAAGGGCCAAGCCTAAGTTGCTAATGATCCACAAATCTTCAAGGCCATGACCAATTCAAAGAACTAATAGTGTTTGGACATTCTCAATTCATGTAATCATGAATAAGAATAGTAAACAAATTGTAGAAAATGAATGATGAGAAGGTGGCTGATGAACATGAATTGGCGTTTAGTGCTAATGATTTGTTTATGAAGTGCAAAAGCATACTAGTTAGTACGTAGTTTTCATCTTTGATAAAGATAGACATAAACATATGCTAATTGAATGGGCTCGAAACTAGAAACCCGGAGTGGTGTTGTCCACTTGCCTCTTCTTTCCTACCATGAACAGTCAAAAAATTATAATAAAACAGACGTCTCTTTCTTGTGAGGTTTGTCGTCCCATCTTCTACGTCAAGAGGCCCAAAGCCACCCACATAGTCATTGCCAACCTCAAGATGTCATTTCTAGTCTATCCGTTTCTATATGTGGAAAGTGAAGAAATCATCATATAGTAATTGAGAAATTGCAAGAGAGAAAAAAAAAGGAGGTTTGTGATGAGTTTGAAATCTCTTATGTCAATGACACCAAAGGGATATTAAATGAATGGAATTGGGATATAGATGAAATATAATGAAATAGAGACACTTTGAGGTTTCCTATGAAATGAGACATGGAAGGGAGCCACTACGAAGAAGTTCTCGCATCCACACATTAGTCCGAATGTCCTACAAGAAGTTGTTTATCTTACCATAGTATCTCTTTTAATAGGAGAAGAATTTTGCGTTCTTATCTCAGAATTCATATTTGAATTGTGACAAAATTTTACGCTGGTTGTTAATCTACTTAATGCAACCCTCCTCGTATGGCCGACTCCAACATAATTGGGATTGATGATGATGGTCCTTCGTTCTTACCATTTTCATATAAAATCTAAATTTCTCTATCGAGAAAAACCAGTTTAAAATTCTTTTTCTTTTTTGTGAAAAAGTTGTGTTGCATCGACAACATTATAATGGACTTAAAAAAAAGAATATTTTTCAGCATCCCTTCGTTGCAGGAACACTCTCAAAGGACTTGTCTGTGCGAAAAAATGATTTTACTCTGTGAGTTTCTATTTCTACAAAAAAAAAGAAAAGAAAAAAAGAGTCAAATCCTGCATTTCTACTACTAGAGTACGTAGGAAATTGTGATCATCTTTGTTGAGGAACAATGGGCGGCAAGGAAAACTAAAATAATTTTATCTATATCATAGAATCCTCTAGTTGTACAAATGCACCCTATGGGACGTTTTTGTCATTTCTGCAGATATGAAGTCTATGGACATATGTTTTATGCAGAGTCTTTCTCCTTCTTTTCTAAGCTCCCCACCCTAATATAAATATGTTGAAAATTTTTTTTTTTTGTAAAATCATTAAAAATTGCGCTGATTTCAACGCTTTTCTTGCAAAAAAGTATTCGTACCAAACAATGAAAAACTTTTCTATAGAAGAATGTTCAGCGCCACAAAAGGACAATTACACAACTGGCCATAAGACTTAGGTTCAACAAGGGAATTTCCTCCTATTGGAATTTTGAGTTCTTCAAGTCTCTCCGTAACAAGAGATGACTCTATCATCATATTGATCATGTTAAAACACATGGGTTTTTTTTATAATATTTTATTCACTTATTTAATATATAATAATTTTGAATAGTAATCCTAATTTTTATTGGATTGAAATATGTGCAAATCTCATTTAAGAGAAGGCATTTATTTAGAGTGATTTTGATTTTTAAATATATAGGCTCCATTTAAAGTCTCACAAATTTCTTGTCCATCCAAGCCTTCTCTCTTATGCTTAGACAAGGATGAGAATATGAAGTTCAAATAAGATGTAATATTTTATTTTATGTAAAATATAATTTTTTTATATCATTTTTACATTCTTTTTTCACCAATTTTTCTTTTATGTTAAAAACTAAACAAATTAATTATAATGAAGCTACATGAAACATGGGAATTAGTACAATATATATACCATGTTAAATTTGTGATATCTTGGAAGTATCCATGCATGAGTAAGACTAAACCTGTACAGATATTCAGATCTTATACACTACAAATTACAATAGAAGTTATCTTATACACTACAAATTACAATAGAAGTTATCTGAAATCCAAGGTAACTATTCAATTATTTATTATTTCATCCATGTTCCATTCAAAGAAGTGCAATTTATTTAAGTACTTGACCCATGATAGGTTGGGATGACAAAACTGAATTTATGAATTAGCTTGTCTAACAAAATTGACATAAGGCTTTGATGAAGATGATGATAATGATGATGGTCCATCAAAAGAAGGTCACAATTTGGACAGATAAGATTAGTATGCTGGGGGTAGCGTGAGTACATGGATGTCTGTATTAGAGGAAAAAAAAGTATGCTTGCTTTCTAATGTTTACTTGAAATGGGGCTGCCGCAGATCGCTTGAAACTGAAGCTAATGGGCCCATCGGTAGACCCAGGTACAGGGTTCTGGGGGCTGAATGCCCCACTCATATATGAAAAAAGTTTAAAATTTTTTAAAACCCCATGCAAATTCTAGAAAATTTTTTTTTTTTTTTTACATTTACCCTTTCTCTCAATATTTCTTTTACATTGATCCCCCAAGTTGAATTTCCTGATCGGTCCCTGCTGATAGATGCATGCATTAGAATGGAATCATACCACTAAATTCTATTATTTCACCACTATCTGTTAATAATGGTCAGTGATATCATAATCATCCTAACTTTCCCTATGTTGTCACATCAATCAAATGATAAAACCTAACCCTTATGGCCTTATACTAGCTACAAGAGAATTCCATATTCCGCAGTTCAGGGTGTCATGTTTCCACTACACAACCCTCGAACCTTTCCAAAGGCATCATTTTGTTTATGATTTAATTACCATGTTAGGACAAGTGATAACCTCTTTTTGGTCTGTTTCAAGCTGAGGATTTTGGGTTTTGGGGCCTTAATGATTTGAAGGGAAACTAGTAAGTGGGTGTTTTTGTCTCGTTTCAATGGACTATGTCTATGTGGATGGATTAGAGAATGTGAAATGACACAGCTGAACTTAATTTACCCAACTCCATCCACCAATCCAGGGAAATAAAAGGAAAAAAAATTATTGAAAAGAAAGCTAGAGTTGGATCCTTAATGGGCCATTCCCGACATCATGGGCCCACTTTGTTAGGTCACTCATAATTCTCAAGTGGGTCCAATGTTTCTAACATTGGGAAGAAGACAACACTTGGTAACACTTGGGGTTAAGAGATCCGATCCAGTGTGTTCAATCTTGTTCATATCATACCTTGGGTTGATCCAAGGGACAAGCTTAATTAGGAAATCAAAAATTTTAATAGACACAGCATGTCAGACAGGCCCATCAATTCTGGACTAATTCAGGCCCAGTTAGTTGACAATTGATGGAAGGTAGGGCCTACTAATGAATGGTGGAATGTGCAGACCATAAACAGATGTATAATGTATAATGTATGATGTATAATGTATTGGTTATTATTATTTTATTGTGCTGGTAACCTACCAATTCCATGGAGATAGTTTTACCCATTCACAGGGTGGACCAGAAATTCTTCCTTGAAAGGGCCATGATATAGAAAAAGAATTCTTGGGAGGCAATATAGAAAAAATGCATATGGTTTTCAAAATATATAACGGGATTTCTGAAAAAGTCCATGTGTAAAAAAATATAAATTTTCTTTTAAAACTAAAAAAAAGTTTTCCAGAATTTTTGGGAGAGCCATGGTCCGTGCCAGCCCCCTTGATTCCGCCAGTACCTGTTCAGATCCGAGATAGTATCCAATCCAATTGCGCAGTTCATATTATACTGTTTGTGAAAGGGAAGCCATTCGATACTCAACTTCCACACAACATTGGCGAAGAGGATGTTGCATCAGAGCCATCTATCTAGTGGTACATAACGAAGTCTATTCAACAATCTAAAAGCATGCACATCGGTCATCTCAGCCAACTAAATTTTTATCCTAAACAGTTTTGCTTGTAATGCCATAATGCTTCCATCATTGAGAGGAACATTCTTTAAATCACTAGGTCGAGCTACAATGACTTTTCACCTTAAAATAGCATACCTTGATTCGATTATCATATCATCAATGTATTTCATCTTTTGGTGCTACCTCTATTATCTACTAATCATTATCATTATATTTCATTTTTTCTATAGTGGGTGTTATCAATGTTCCTTTGACAAGATTTAGTACAATGCATGGGTTATTTTCTATTTTAATTTAGGATTATGGGAGGAACCTAAGACTCTCCCCATCCACAGTGGCCCCACCATAAATCAAAGGCATGAAATACCAAGCCATGGGGTGCAACTTGTCGAGGCTCATGATACTATAGCTCCTATAAAACTTGCAAAAAGCAATTTGTCATGTGGCTGGCAGACTACATATGGGTTAGCTGTCCAGGGCACACATTTAACAGGAGGTCCAAATGCAGTCTCTTGCGTCACACACTCACACCAATAGAGAAGAATAAAAATTAGAAAGATGCACGAGCACAGTAAGATACATCCATGACATCTCTCTAGTGATAATGAAGATGGTGACTGCTGTGCACTCCATGACCATCAAATAGGTACTAGATCAGTGCTGTAACAATCAGCTTTTGGTACTTTGTATATTGATTTCTAATAATTTTTTTGAGGATTGGCTGTGCATGTTAATGATCTACAATTTCTAAGACTTATCACTATCAACAAAGGTGGTCCCACATGGTGACAAATAGGCCTACCTAATTTGCACAATCAACATCATAAGGTCACAGGTTTCCTTCTGAAAGAATTTAGATTTTATGGTTTATGTTAGAGTAATACAAAATTTAGTACTCTTTGAGATTTTCCCTAGTTTCTTTTTTCCTTTCGCGTTCAAAGTTTTGTTATTAGGTAGAGGACGACGATTTCTTCGTTAATTCTTTTTTTTTTTTTTCGCTTTCTGCTACGCCACCAAGTTATCTAATATAATTCAATGTTTTATATTGAATAACATTCACTCTTTCTGTGCACACTCTTCCAGCAAATGGGTCATAGTAGATGATGATCAATTAATCCTAATTGCTCAATTAATGAATTCTTAAGATGCTACCGCTAACTTTCGCTGAAAGTAAAAGGCAGTCCTAGAAGCTAATCAACAGATAGACAGTCTGGAATGTCCGATCGGCTCGACTTTTAGGACTGTGGCCCATCCAATAGGTGACCCATTTCCATTTGGTTCGTATAGGGTGGTCCAGGAATGAGTAATAGAAAGGTTTTATAATTATACCCCATTTATCAATGTACAGGTCATATACAGAATCACCCTTCTTTAGAATATATCATGATGTTTAATCCAGAGATTGGACCATTAGACCATATATACAAAGTGATAACACCTTGTGTTCTAATGCATAAACTCAAAATAACTAGTGCAGAACTTAAAATAGGAATTGAATATGATTGTGATCAGCTTTACAGTCTAATTAGAAATGGGTGTGGGATTGGAACCACATACAATGCATTGCTATACATTGTGAGCAATGATTACAGATAAAGAGAGAAGTTAGTGGATGATTTAATAAAGAAGGCATGTCAACTAAGTTTTATCATTTTTCTATGATTATCCCTTTTGTACAAACATTACAAACCATTCTACATTTCATTTTCACATTAATTTATTAAACCACTTGCCTGTCATATATAGTATTGTCATTCGACTTTACAAATGGTTTTGTTTGGAGCTAGCTACGAAAGCAACTGCCTTTATAAAATTCAATTATAAGGAAGGTGATATTAATGGTCATAATTATGGATAACCATTCTTTATTAAGTAAACTGTTTTTTTTTTTTTGTACCCCACCTATATGGGGCTTGGAATTAGACTCCCCCACTCGGGTGGGGGTAGTAGACCTCGGGTGAGGTGATGGAGCCCTCGGGTGCATGAAGTAGACATCGAGTGAGGTGACAAAGCCCTCTGGTGAAGAAAGATGGTATGCCCAGGGTTTAAGAGTGTTACATTAGTGTAATGCCTGGATTCAAAATGTTTTAAGCATTGATGAATACTAAAAAAAGTCATTGTAACAAGCTGAAAATGAAATTTTCATGGTGTCCTAGTTGAAAGTGTTATGACCATTAATGGGAACAGATACTAGGATATCTAAGGTTTCAAAACTCGCCCAAATGTAAAGGTTTGGCAACCCATATTTTATTGGATCATTTCAAAAGTGAAAATGTATTACAACTCTGATTCTCACCACCTTATATCTTGTTAGTTTTATTTACATCTATAGAAAGCTTAAAAAGCAATTAAAAATGAAGTTTAACAATTTTTTTTTTTTAATTTTAAGACTTTTTTTTGGAAAAGAGGGCCAAAACAAACGAAAATATCAGTCAAGGACAGAAGTATTCATGGATTCCAGCAAACAAATGAGCCCTTGTTGAATGGTGGCTCTCTTAAGCCATGGTTAAACTGCCATCACCACTGTAATTGAGTACACGATCTCATAGTATTATTAGCTAATCCACCAGTTGATCTGTATTGTCCAAGATTGAGTCCAATTTCAACTACAATTCTCAAAGCTAGCACAGAATGTGTGTGTCTTTTGATGCATAACCCCCCTAAAGAAGGCATATAATTGTCCATTAAAAACCGTTTGCGAAATCCCTGGACATGTTTGTGAATAGTAGCAAGAAAAAGAGGTGCATACAAAAGAAGTTTTTTACTAAAATTTAGGGCATGCTTTTGTAATGCCATTGAAAAGGAAATACGGCTTCCTCTTCTGCATAAATGTATTTTTGATGGGAGATGTTATACTTTGTTTCTAATCTCACACAAGAAAGACCCCACAAAAAATGAAAATTTCTGCATAAATTCTGTTTGCAATGAATGGCAAGAAATGACCATGCGGCATACAAGGTCTCATTGTTTCCTTTCCACAGGAAAAAAGCCCTGTACAAACGTGCTCTTAGCAAACCATCTATTGTGTAGAATCCCAATAGATAGAATCCTGACGTTCTTTTTTTAAATCTAAAGTCATCAAATGAACAATCAAATATGGATAAAATAAAAAACCGTCTCATGATTAAATTAGTTATCATTATCCATAGGACCTCAGCTTACTTGAATAATTCTTTATCTGGTGAGTATTAGGATCCTTCCATTCATCACTTTTCCATTGCCAAAATCACATGTTGAGGATCCATTTTATTTGGCTATCACTTTGCCTCCTCCTCACGTGTCGCAGTTGGATTGAATGTTGGGAGACAAATGGGCAAAGGATAATCTTCAATGGGGGCAGCTTTAGTAGTCTGAGGGACCACAGTTCAAATAATAAGGGCAAGTAAAATCTTTCTCCATTCTCCATTCTCCATTCTCCATTCTCCATTCCTCATTCCCTCAAACCTATGACTGTCTTTAATACAGAAAGGAAAGCAGGAAAGATCTAAACAAACTTTCTTTTTCCTCACTAGTGGCATTCCATATAAAATTAGGAATCCTAGGTTCATGTATTTCCTTTCCTTTCCCATTTTCTTATATAAAGATACCATCATCTACGAAAGTTCCAAAACCACATATTGTCTTGGACTTATAAATGGTGGGTTGGAAAAGAAAGAATGCAAATTTTATTTTAGTGGAGTTATTGTTGTTTAGGTTGGCAGAATATGATGATCAACATACATTGCACACATGACATCTCTCTCTCTCTCTCTCTCTCTCTCTTTCTCTCTCTCATCTCATTGCTTTAAGATCATTTTATACATGTGAGGTTTCTTTCTCATGGTGGGGTAAGGGAGTGGATGTGTTCAAATTCTTTCTTTTAAATAAGTAAACAACTTTTGAATGATCAAATACTATTTCAAAGAACAAAAGGATTAGTTTCACCAACACTGTATGATTTTACCATCCTTAGAGGTGAGACTCATTTATTCTTTTGGCTAAAACACATATTATTCTGTAAACTTTATTCCTATAGAAGGCAATTCAAGCAGGTCTATTAGTTTCAAAGACCTAACTTGGGTAAGATGAATAATGTAATGAAACACATTTATTCCCACTTACTTAATATCATACTCTTAAAATGGTAAAAGCAAATAGAAACCACAAACGGAAAACTACAAATAAGGGCTAGGGAATAAATGAGCTAATACCCCCAACTCCCAAAAAAAAAAAAAAAAAAAAAAAAATTTGCGAGGAGATAGTGCAAAAAAGAAATAAACTATTGCGTAGGCCCCTCTTAGCCAACACATCTGCAGACCCCCAATCCCAACCCCAACCCCAACCCCACAACTCAACACTATCCATTTGACCCCACTGAACCTCTGACTACACCCAACCCTGATCAGAGGTCAGGAGTCAGGACCCTACAGTTCCTCCCGCCCATCCATCACTTTGGGTTTGGGGTGGTCCATTTAACGGTCAGTGACTTGCACACTATTTTAAAAACGCTCGAGCGATGCGTATCCGGGACCAAATATCATTTAAAAAAAAGCTCATACATCGCTCTGTCTCTTCTTTCCGAAAGCCAGGAAGAGAGAGAGAGAGAGAGAGAGAGAGAGAGGGGTATGACTGATGAGTCTTACAGATTTTGACACAAGACGTCAAAAACCCAACCACTATAAATAAAATACCAAGGAAAAACGAATCCCATTTTCCTCAGATTTCTCTTTCCACCCCTGCAAATGCACATGGCCTCCTGAATTTTGTTTTCTTCCCCCACCCCCCCTCACATGCTCCTCTCTCTATTTCATGCTTCCTACTTTTTTTGCTCACTCTTTTGGTGATTCCAATTGATGTATTGAGTATGGAAATTTGTGGGTTTGGTTCATCTTGGGACAATGTAAGGAGAATTCTTCCATTTATGTCTATGCTTGCTTGGTTTGACTTCTATTTTTCTTATATTGGGTTTTTTTTTCTTTTCTAGTTGCTTGAGTTTTTGTCTTGCTTTTACTGTTGGACTTAAGCTTAGAGAGCTTTGATTCTGGCGCTGGTTGATGAATTGGGTAGATTTATAACTTGGGTCTTCAAATGTATGATCTTTTGTTTATTTATTTATTTTAATTTTCATGTTGATTTCTTAGTTTTCTGTTCATTTTTTTTTCTTCTGGGGGTGTTTGAATTCGTGATATCTGACTGAAGTGCTTAGAGAAAATGTAGTGGTCTTTTAGAATTCAGATAGAGAGAGTTCCAGAAGCTAGTTAGGATATCTCATTGGTTGTGGTAAGTTGCTCGTTTAATTGCTGTGTCATATTTGTGTCTTGTCTATGATTTACACTGAAATTTGATAGGATAAGGCCACAGTGGTGGTGGTGATGATGATACACTCACAAATACACAGATTTTCTACTACATGAGCACCTTGAGGGGCTTACTATGGTCAATCAACGCTTCTCGTGCTCACCCCCTTCCTTGTGAATCTGCAAGCACCCCAATTGACATTCATCCAACTGTTTCTTTCCCTTGTGTTGAGACACTCCATTTGGCTTTCAATCTTTATATATAATGACCTCATTAGGTTGGTATTTTTTGAGGATTCCTAGTCCTATCGCAGACCTTCTTATCCCCCTAATTGCCTACACCCATGCATCCAGTTGGGCCCCCACAATGTGGTCTACGGAGTTAAATGCAGGTGAATGTGTTGGAGAGAACTTCTGATACGTACTTTGATAACAGATTATGTTGTTCTGATTTTTAGGAGTGGCCATTTGCTAGTTAGCATCATGATTTTTTGTTGTGTATCAATCAGTAGAATGAATTACTCATGATATTATTCAATACTAGTCTTACTAGCAAAACAACCATCACAGCTGACACCAGGAATGAGAACATCAAGTGTTGGCTTACCAGATGTAAACATCCTTTAGAAGTTCACTTACAGTTTAGCTCCTTCATTCAAAGGAATTTATGGATGAAACAACAGGTGCCAATGGTTCATAAGTTCTTAATCCTTCTTAATAACATAACATTCTGTACTCTGTTCTCACTAACTATTTGATAACTATAAAGAATGACATGTTCAGAACTCAACACTTTAGGAATTGAGATGCTTTTTCTGAAGAAACTATATTGAGCAATCCCCCTAATTGCCTACACCCATGCATCCAGTTGGGCCCCCACAATGTGGTCTACGGAGTTAAATGCAGGTGAATGTGTTGGAGAGAACTTCTGATACATACTTTGATAACAGATTATGTTGTTCTGATTTTTAGGAGTGGCCATTTGCTAGTTAGCATCATGATTTTTTGTTGTGTATCAATCAGTAGAATGAATTACTCATGATATTATTCAATACTAGTCTTACTAGCAAAACAACCATCACAGCTGACACCAGGAATGAGAACATCAAGTGTTGGCTCACCAGATGTAAACATCCTTTAGAAGTTCACTTACAGTTTAGCTCCTTCATTCAAAGGAATTTATGGATGAAACAACAGGTGCCAATGGTTCATAAGTTCTTAATCCTTCTTAATAACATAACATTCTGTACTCTGTTCTCACTAACTATTTGATAACTATAAAGAATGACATGTTCAGAACTCAACACTTTAGGAATTGAGATGCTTTTTCTGAAGAAACTATATTGAGCAATCTTTGTGGTTATTCTTTATATTTTACAAATAGGGTTTGTGGACATGTCTATGTGTTGTTTTCAGGAGGTAACAATATTTATCTAATTTACCTTTAAGTTCTCTCTGATTTTGTATGATTTCCTTTGTTCTTTAACTATTAACATGTTTGTTAAATGGCATCATTATGTTTCATTCTTAGTTGAATATAGCTTTCCAGTACTTGCTAATTGTAGATTCTCTTTTTCTCAGAAGATTATAGCTGCTCTTTTGGTTATAATATCTTGGCTTGGGTTTTCCCTTTTGGCACCTTACTTCGTGACTTCAAACAGTAGATTGTTCCATGTGTGTATTTTCATCCATATCTCTGTGTGCGTTGGTGATGTTAGGAAGCACCTTTGTATTTTCCATTTGCTTTGCACCCCTTCCCTCATCAAATGAAATACTTCCACATGGCTTAAAGAAGCACGTTAGAGATAATTGTCATTCTGTCAATCACTAATTTCTGAAAGCAGAAAAAGTAGGACCTACTAAATGGCTCGTTGGCTTAGCTTAAAAATGTCACAAGTTCAGATACCTGGAGGTGAGACTCCTAGATTTCATTGAGTCCTCCTACAAATCCATTAATGGGGCCCTACTTTGAAATCAAAATCACTCAAACTCGCTGTCCCACTTAATTTTCTTATTTTGAAGAACTTCACTACAGTTTGACTATTGCTTACCATCAGATTATTAGATACAAAACACTTGATTAAAAAAGAAAGAAAAAGAAATGAAATCACTTGTTTTACATGTCAAAAACCAACGGTGGGCCCAACTCCCAAATTGATCGGCAGGCCCCACTTGTAAAATTCAAACTGCTATAAATTCTTTCTTTTACTTTTGTACTGCTAAAAGTGTAATTTTAGGCAATGGGTCTTTAAAATACCCAGCCTTCTTTATTTGCATACTGATCAAGGCATCCCCTGTACAATTTCTATTGGATATTATAATAGGGGAAGAAACACCCCTTTCCAAATGGGACATTTTAGATAATTCCTCCATCTCTATATATAAGGGTTACATTCTACTAAGAGGGTACCTCTCGCAGATTGCATGATAGGTAACTTTTGTTTACCGCCACATAGGACACCCATGATCAATCCAACCCCCTCACACTCACTAATTCCCATGAATTGGCACTCACCCTAGTTGAACACTAATCTGAATTATACTCACCGTTGAATTAAGTTTCATAAAAATGTAACTTAAGAAACCTTTAAACATCAAGGCCCCTAAATCAATGGTTGTGTGACCTGGTTGGGATGATTTTTGCATAAAATCATATCTACAATGAGACCTTTCCATCACACTATCCACCTATGATTGTCATGCATCCAGGTGGGTCCTAAGGGCCATGACCTAACTAACCCCAAAAGCTCGAGCTGTTAGTGAGTGACATAACACTATGTATCAACACCCCCCCTCGAATGGAAAACCTTCAAATTCGAAATCCAACGATAGACGGAATAGACAAACAGATGGAGGTAACATGTCTCCCAGGGTTTTTGATCTCATGACCTCTAGCTTTGTTACCATGTTAATAACCAGTAACACCAAAAGCTTGAGTTGTTAATGAAAGGCCCAACAATTTATATCAACAAGATAAAGCTAGACAAGTGTCAAATTGTACATGACCAATTGGGGGCCTACAAAAGTCAGAGAACATCAAATTTGGTCTAGTGGATAAGTTGGGGGTGGCTGGGTTGTGTATGAAAGGGCTTAGATTGATCATAGGGGCCAGTGGGGCCCACATGCTAGGTGGTTACATGATTGGGATGGCCTGGTTATCCATGATAACTTCTCTACGCACACATATAGACATATTACACTGTGTGTTTATTTTCCGGTGATCTAAGAAATATTGTTTCTAACAGATGAAAAATCATTTTATGCAGGTTTAATTTGATTCTAATCAATGTTCTCGAGATGTCTCTTGGTCACTTATCCAGTGAAACATGGATGTTATTCAAAGCTTTAAACTGAAAATTGCCTAAAAATAAGTCATGCAGCACGAGTTGTTTATATGTCTTGATCTCAGAGTTACGTTATAGACTCAGTGTATCATGTGATTTTTTTTAGTTATTTTCATGGTTTACAAGATGGAAGGTGATTACTTTGAAGAAATGGACCTTGAGGTTCTACCTTCTATGTGGCCTGAAGATCTTAGAAATGAAGCTGGAAAACAGTTCAACATAGAGAAACCTGGGGTGGACCAAGATATGTTGGATGAGATTACAATTGTGGAAGAGCCTTCAATAGTTGATTTTAAGCGCCTTTTGGAGCTAACCAGTTATAGCGAGAAAGGCTCGTCTCAGTTGGCATACCTTGTTAAGCAGTGGGAGTATAAGCAAGCTAATGCTGTTCGCCTTCTCCACGAAGAAATTAACATCCTAAGCCAGCAAAGGGAAGAAGTGGAGCGTAAGAAACTTGAGATCCTCGAGGCACATAGATTCGAGGAAGATAAACATGCGGGTGACAAGCGGCCGATTTCGATATTGGATGAAGTTTATGATATATGGGAAGCCATACCCCGGAGGAAAAATGATGTCATTCTACACAACAAAAAGCTTGAAATAGATGCCGAGTATGACACAATTAAGTACTGGAAGCAGAGGGCCATGCAACTAGATAAATTATTAGAGGCAAGTATCCGAAGGGAGCAAACTCTTCAGGAAAAATTGCAAGATATCACAAACAACATGGAAAGGCAATCTTCACCTGTCGAAGAATTGTCTCAGATTTTGAAAAGAGCAGATAATTTTTTACATTTTATTCTCCAGAATGCACCAGTTGTGATTGGACATCAGGTAATTTTGACTCCCATGTTTCAAGTACCCAAACGGCTGTAGTGCAATGTCTGAATTGGTTTTATCTTACATAATTTATATGAATTGATTTCTGTTTGAATCTATCTTGAATTCCTGATCATTTTCTGTAAGATATGTAAGAAACCATATACAACCTAAAAGCTTAAGCTGATAGGTGGAAGGCCCACACTGGTATGTGAAATGATGTCCAACTCAAGACTTAGGCGATGTGGGACTCCCCCTCACGTGCAGGCCCAACAGATTTTATGGGCGGGCCTGCCATGTGGGCTGCACAAGAACAACGGGATTAGAAGCCGCTCTAATACCATGTAAGAAACCATATACAACCTAAAAGTTTAAGCTGATAGGTGGAAGGCTACTATCAACTAGAATTACAATCAATTAAATCTCCTACTATGTATGTGTATGTTGTACAAGATTAGGAAGTTGACTTGCCTATTTTAGTATACATTGCAATTGGGCCTGTATATCTGGGCTAGTGGACCATGGGCTTTATACAGATGGATCCTTTGACATTTAGACAAGATATACATTCTAGGTGAAAATAATGAATCATAAAGAGATGCTTTATCTGCATAATTGTTCGTCTTTAACAGAATAACTTGTTTCTCTTTACTTGCTGTAGTATCCTACTGAGAAAAAGGGAAAGAAAAAAAAAATCAAAATGCATTTCTCACAAATATACTTTGAGAGGTTCTTCAGTGCATAATGGGCCATACCATTAATGTCCCATTGATTGCACCAGCCTACGCACACAGACACAAACTTTCTCCTAAAGCGGACTGTAAGTACAGTCCAGCTCTTTGGGTCCATATGGGCCACGTTTGCAGTGTACCCCATTCACAGTCAATTCACCCCCTTAATCTGTCACTCGGATCATTTTGACACTCAGCTGACCTTTGCTCACCGTTGGAGTGAATCTCAAAAGAATCTAATGGGGCCAGTTTTTTGCCTGACCCTTGAGCCATGGCGAGACCTTTCCATCCTCTCACTCCCACTGATAGACATCATGCATCTTGTTGGGCCTCATTAGCTGGACCACATATGAACAATATGAGTGTATTTGTAAGGCAAGATTTTCCACGTATATAAATGTATGTATGTATACGTGCACGTATATATACCAAAACTTTCAGGGATAGTTTGGCCGTTCCTAAGCTATGATCTGTCTGTCATGCATCAAAGATGGTCTATTTTGCGCAAAGGACTTTCCCTATTATATAGCAGGACCATTCCTGTGGATATATCACCTGGAATGTTCTTTACGTTACTACATTGTGCAGGATCCCATACATCCTGTGGTTACCGGTCGCTATCTCAGAGTGGTGAGCTCATCAGCATCTATTTAAGTGCTCAAGAGCATCAGACCTGTATGCAGGTCTGAGTAGGTTCTTTTCTGGCATATTAGCATAGATTTCCATTAAAGATAAACTCAATGTATATTTAACAACTACCCTTCAGAAAATTGCATCTCCTGATTCCTGTATAGAAAATATCTTCTTCAGATTGCTAACACTGAGGCCAAGTAGCTGTACCTCTTGTTTCTAAATTACAATTTTAAACAGTTACCTAAGCTCTATATTATGCCATTCTTACTTACCATTGCTTCTACTAGGAATTAATGCATAAAATATAGTTCTAACTTAGTGCAAGTTCATTATTATGCTATTCGTACCATTGCTTCTGCTAGGAAGTAGTGCATAAAAGAAAGTTTTTACTTGGTGCTAGTTCATTTTTGGCCAAGCTGTAACAATATAAGATAATAATGTTTTGGTTACTTTTCATTTCAGGACAAAGAGTTACGCTATCGGTTCATATATAATCATTTCCCAAGTTTACATGAGGAGGTAATTAATTACCTATTGCTTCCATTAAGACCTATGCAACCATGCGAAATATTGTTGTTGCTTTTGTTGTTATGCTTGCGTGTGCGTGCATATCTCTGTAGCGATGATGATGATGAAGTGTTAACCTTCTGAAGCTGTAAAGGCTTCCTTGACCCTAGAGAAAAAAAGATATTTTTCTATATTCCTTTTTTAAGAATTTTTTTTTCATAGTATGCGTGCATTTTATACAATTTTATTCATTAATAATTTTTTTGATATACCAGGACATTATAGGTAGAACTGATGTCGAGATCTTTTCTGGAGCTGGTGTTAAGGAATCTCAAGACTTCAAGAAAGAAGTCATGGACCGAGGTTTACCTGCAAAAAGGGAAATTACATTTGAGACTGAGTTATTTGGATCGAAGACATTTTTGATACATGTTGAACCGGTATTCAGCAAATCAGGGGATACAATTGGCGTGAATTATTTGGGCATGGATATAACTGATCAGGTCAGATGTCGCTCCAAATTTCAAGATCCATTTACAGATTTTCGTATTTCAGTTACTGTTGCTGTTTTATTGACTAGTTATTAAGTTTTCAGAGCTGGGAATAACTGCCTCTGAAGTCCTATAGCAAATCTGGTATTAAAAAAAAAAATTGTCTTAACATATATCATGCTTACATTGTGCTTCAGATCATTGCTTTATCTTTCCTAAAACATTTTTATGCTTACCGCGTATGGTGCCCACAGTCGAATATAAAGTTTGGAATAAAAACATAACATTTTTATGTTTTACACTCTTTTATATGGACAAAAGTGTGATTTATTGGTATGCTGACCAGATTGGGGTCCAAACTGACAGTTTCCAAAACCCAATCCAAATTGCAGTTCAGATTATGAAAAGTCTTGCTATCAAGACTATCTGATGACCATGTGTCAAAAACTAAAAGGGATGCGTAGTATGTTGGTGGCTTCCCCTGGTCCCACCAGATACAAAGTGGTTGTCGATTAGTCATCAACCAAATGTTGTCCGCATTTGTCACTTTTAGCTATATGTTCCTTGGAACAAATGTTGGACTAAAACCCAGTGGATGGCTAACAATCTCTCTATATGATCAGACATCTAGCAACATATGTCTGGCTGATTGCTGATTGTTGATAGATCCCTGATGCACAAGTCCCCCCTACTCACTCCTTTTGGTTTAGTTTTTGAGAGATGAAAGCAAAAATCTTTCTCCCTTGTTCTAATTGGTTTCAAGATTTTCACATAAGAGAGCAGTTGAATTTTACAGCCTTTTTTGTTTTTTGATTGATGATCTAGTCGATGTGGATCCTCACTGATTCTTGGAGAAGTTTCTCCTTGATTCGTGTCCAATGAGGTCTTAGACATGTTAAGCACATATCATCCCCACTATGGCTAGGATAGATTCAGCAGAAAGGGGGATAATTTTTTTTTCCTTCGCTCATTTCATTTTCCTCATTTCTTTCCTTTTACTTTTTTCCTCCACTCTCCATCCCTGTACTCTAGTTTTTGTGCAAAAGAGGATTCTATGTAAAAGACCTCTATGCACATAGGCTTCCATTTAAGAAATGCCGCAGCATGATATTGTGTATAGTTATTGTTGGGTTTATGTCTTGAATTCTGGTTGGGCTGGATTGGTTCATTGGGTTAGCCAATGACCGGGTTTTGGGTCATGGGTATTTTGGTCATTGTACCGGGGCTTTCTTGGGGCCAAGAAAGCGGAGATTATATATTGATGTAATCGGTAACCCTAGACTTGGAGTGAGAGAGGTGAGAGCTGTCTCTCCCGTGGTTCCGAACCACGTGGGGGGCAGATGTGAAAGCAAGGTGGAACACAAAGAGCTTTGTAAGGGAAGAGGCTGTGAGAGCAAGATTGAGATCTGTGGCGAGAGAGTAGACTAAGTGTTAGAGGTTTTGGAGTTCTTATAACGAGTTGCCCAATTTCCTGCATAGTGAAATCAAGCGAAACACTCATAGCCCCGTGGACGTAGGAAAATTTACCGAACCACACAAATCTCGTGTGTCGTGTGATTGCCTGTGGTTGTGATTGATGGTGCGTGCTTGCCCTAATTAATCCCCAACAAGTGGTATCAGAGACCCAACAACTTCCATGCATGCAAAATCTCTTGGCTTTAGTTTTATATGCAAGAAACTAAAGGGTGCCCCAGTATAAGATGGTCGTGGTGTCATTATGCATAAAAGCCTCTTCACACTGTCTTTTCAAATTAGAATTTATGAACTAATTTAGTAATAAAGTTTCCCAACAATTCTGTTTCCTACCATGTCTACTAATAAGCAGACAACATGTGTGTAGAGAATAAAATCCACCAGGAAAGAAAATCCAAACTAACTTGAATGGTCCTACTTCAGCACCTAAAGAATCTCAATAATGATATTGAAGAACTATCTGTACCTTCTTATACAATGCTTATTACAGATACAGTCCACTCATGTAAGTGCTTTTCCTTTAAAGCTCATTTAGAGTGACTATTTCGTCAAGCACGGTAATAAATCTAAACCTCAACTAGTTACCCAAAATAACTTTATTCTGTTAAATGTATGCAGTCTAAACCTCTTGTATGAGCAACTGATTAGAAAATTTAAAGTTGCCAATTTAAGACCATTTTGATGTCATTTGGTGCCTTGGTGGTTCTTCTCTGCATCGTTCAATTTTATCAGATGTCTCCATAGAGACGTTTTGTGTTTCTTCAACATTGAAAACAGGAAATAATGGTTTGCATTATAAACAAGCTATTGAACCAACATTCCTTCTACAAAAGTGCACATCACTCTAACAATACATATTCAATAAAGGAAAAACTAAATAGTATTGTCTTTTGTTCTTTTACTTGACACTACCTTCAACAATTCAAGATAATTCAATGCATCCTATTTTCCTTGTTGAAAAACTATTGCTTTGTAGGTGACACTCTGTTTAGAGACAGGGTATAAAAGAGTTTGCAAATCAAAATCTTAGTAATACGAAGAGGGATTTTGTTACATATTGAGAAATTCTTTTTCGTAGACTTTCAATGCACAAGCAATATGTTTTCTCCATTTTTTCATGTCAAATATGTTATGGTTTATCAATTTGTTTGTAAAAGTATGTACTTTGTTCCTGTTGATATAGGTTATAAAAAGAGAAAAGATGGCAAAGCTTCGGGAGGAAATAGCTGTACAGAAGGCCAAGGAAACAGAACTCAACAATTCAATTCACATAACAGGTATGACAGTTGCTATCTATGTTTGGTAAATGATGACTGTTACTGTTGTACCCACAAATGCACTCATCATTCTACCGTTTTCATTAATTTTTCAGAGGAAACAATGCGGGCAAAGCAAATGCTAGCAACTATGTCCCATGAAATAAGATCTCCTCTTACAGGGGTTGTTAGTATGGCTGAGATTCTTGCAAACACAAAACTAGACCAAGAACAACGACAACTGTTGGATGTCATGTTATCTTCGGGAGATCTGGTGTTGCAACTTATTAATGACATTCTTGATCTTTCCAAAGTTGAGTCAGGTAGAACATTCCAATATTTTATAGGATGCTGCAGTTACCTAGGATTTCTTTTGAACTCCTTTAATGGTTGATGTTTCGTGATTCTTTAAGGAGTTATGAAGTTGGAAGCCACAAAATTTCGGCCAAGAGAGGTAGTAAAACACGTTCTACAGACTGCTGCAGCATCGTTGCAGAAGGATCTGACCTTGGAAGGACATGTATCAGATGATGTCCCTGTGGAGGTGAGAGTTAATATCGTTGACGTCTGAATGAATTTCGTGGTACCTTTTTTTTTCTTCTGTGACATGGATTTGTAGTTGTGTCTTTTGCTTTCTATAAATCAAAGAATAAGATACTTCTGTGTGTCTGTAAGTGACCTGGACTGATCTGACATGAAATTCACTTATGAGTCAATTGTAGAGTTGCCATCAATTATACATGTACACTGGTCTAAATTCTTCTTAACTATTGAAAAGCACTTTAAATTCTAGACCATATTGGAAATTGTTGATTAATGAAGTCCTAAGTCCCCAAAATGTAGTGAAAGCAAATTTAATTTGCAAAAATGTTTTAATCCCAACAGATAAATATCAAATTATTGGTTAATTATAAACTTTGTAGCATCATCAATGACAGATTTGGTGGCTTTGGCATGATTACCCTGAAAACTAAGATGTGTATACACATTCATTCTATAAATATCAATCACATACGCTATAACATTTTAACAAATTATATTACAGTGTGTTGTGTGCATACTAGATATGTGTGCAGGTAAATAGTTAAGTTTAATCATCATTTATTTATGATTAGTGTCTTGTACGAGTAAGGTTTCTACTTTCTAGGTTCCCAGTTAAGGTTACATGGAAGTAGTTGACAGATGTAAGTTGGCATCATGTTTCTCTGTATTGTGGTGTCGATATATGAAACTTTAATTTATAAGCAAAAACCATACTTATTCATTGTTATGCCACCACTCTATGAATGATTTGATAAATGGTGATGATGATGATGGAAGTTGAAGGAGGGTTACCTTTATTATAGTTGCACATTATGTTGGAAGTCATTGAGTTTCAAATTTGAATTGAGTGGATTTAGAGCTTTGGTGAATGGAATTTGTAACCGGCATCCTTGGCATGAGTTGCTGACATTTGATATTGAGACTACTGGTGGGTTGAAAGTGAGGTTGCAAGAGCTTTTTTTGTTTTCTAGTGTGGGCGTAAGTATCAAAGAAACAAATACTTCTAAAAGAAGAAACGGCGGTGATTGTTGTTTCAGTACCCTCTCCTTGAGATGCTGAGAGCTGATATTGAGGCTATCAGTGGGTTCAATGTGAGGCTGCCAGAGGGTTTCTGTGGTTCTGTGCTCTAGTGAGTGGGGCTGGAACAAAAAATGCTTCTATAGGGTGATTAAGGTCAGATTTGTGCATCATAAACAGATCATGAGCTCTAGTCATCAGACCAATGCACAAGAAAATTTTTGTGTGAGAAAATATTTTAAATTCTTGATTTCTTTTGGGGAGTCTCTTTGTTGAAGATGGAAATCACACTTAAATTGTAATTATGCATGATTGTAGCATGGTTTGCTCCATTTTTCATGATTTGGGATTTTTACAGTTATTTGTTTCTTATTTAGGGTTTTTAATCTCATTTTAATTAAGGTTTCTCAAATAATTTGTTCATGCTCGAGATTTTGAGACTATACCTATACTCTAATTATGTTAAAATGCTCAGATCTATTCATTTTGACCTTTTTTTGCGCCTTTCTCACCATGAACTCTAATTAGGAAGTTAACTTTCTAATTTGAGTTCATAAGTAGTTAATACTGTATTTGTCTATTTCTCAATTCCATATCAGTTATCCACTCAAGTCATTTGTTTCGACCTATGTGTACTTGTAATTTTTTCGTACTTCAATCTAGATATAGGATGAGTTTTTAGTTTTCTGTTCAAGGATAAAATGAATTAGCACATTACTCAGATGAGATTTAACTTCTATTTTAGGCTAAAGTGAATCTGAGTAAATCTCGCCAGATTCAACAGTTTAAATCAAACAGTCATATCAGACCTGCATGACATGAAATGATCCATGCCCCTAACCAAGAATGAAAAATGCAAAATTTTTCCTATTTTACAATATTTTGGATTTTCTTGGTATATTTTCATATTTTTGGGCCATTAAACGGACTCTGATAAAAACCGATACAGCTGATTACTGTTCCATATCTCTGAAAAGTTTCAGTTTTTACTAGCGGCTAAGATGGCCATCAATATTGATATTCTGCAACACAACCATGACTAGAATTAATGATACTTTGACAATTTCTTGCACTAAGGATTAGTCCGGCCCAAAGGGCTGGCTGGGACACCCTCCGTTATCAAAAAAAAAAAAAAATGTTGTCAATAAAGGAGAAGTTTATTACCAAGTACAACAGCACTGTTTAGGTTTAACACCTTTTTTTTTTTTCAAATGCGGAATTCACTCAGAAGTATGATGCAGTCAAACTTTTTTCTTTATCCAACAGTTTGGCATATTTAACAGTTCACTATTGTTACAAAAAGAAAACTCGATACTCTAATACAATTTGGTAATGGTTTAGGGTAGATGGCGTGTTGCATAAGTCACAGGCTTCCTTAGTTCATGGGCCTAAGAAGGTGAAAAAGGATATGTTTTGGGTTCCTCCCTTGGTTAGTGAGTTAAAGTTTAATGTGGACGCAGCAAGGGGCAAGCTGGGGCCAGTGGGTATTGGTGGGGTGCTCCATGATAGTGAAGGAATTGCGTTGGCTATGTTTTCCAAGCATGTGGGGGTGCATGGAGTCTAATGAGTCAGAGGTTGTAGCCATCCTACATGCAATTTGATTGTATGTCTCCTCACCTTTTCAATCTAATTAGTGGTGGAAAGTGATTCTCTTAATGTCATTTCATGGGTGTTGTCTTCAGTTGTGTCTCCTTGGAGATTTCTGTTCTATGTGAATGAAAATAGAGCTTTATCATCTTTGTTGCAAGTGTCTTTTCATCATGTCAGGAGGGAGGCCAATGGATTTGCAGATTCGCTAGTAAAGCAAGGGGCGGATAGATCTTGTAACTTGGTTGCTTTCACCATTTAGTTTGTAGTTTTTACCTTGTTTGGTATTTTTTCTATTTGTACTTTTGTGGTATAGTTCTCTTATACCTTCTGCCCCTCTCTTGTGTTGGAATTTTTGTACTCTTTCGTTTCCATTTAATATACTTCATAGTTACCAAGAAAAAAACTGTTGATGGTTGGTTAAACCAAAAACATTTTCTTTCAGGTTACTGGTGATGTGCTAAGGATTAGGCAGATTCTTACAAACTTGATCAGGTACATCCTTCATTTTGACTTGTGCTTGGAAGATCTTATGTTTATGCTTTGAAAATCAAAACAAATGGTATGTTTTGTATCTTGTTTGTGTCTCACAAACTTCCATAAGTTCTCTATCAAAGCAAAACATCTGAAAGAGAGAATTATCTACCCCCAAAATTTGTTTGTAAGATCGCCAAAAAAGGAAGTCTTATGCTGATTAGGGCATTGTCATGCATGCTGTTATATCATATTATCATATGGTTGAGTTAATGCTCACATCTTTTTTATTTGCATGTTCTATACCTTCTTGGGTGGTCTCCAAAAATCTTGAGTTAAATTTATATTTGCAGCAATGCAATCAAGTTCACCCATGAAGGGAAGGTCGAGATAAATCTTCGCGTTGTCCCAGAAAACACTAGGCATGGTGTGGGACATCAGTCAGCAGTGTCTGCAGAAGAACCAATAGAAGCAAACTCTTCTGCAGCACCTCAAGTAGTTGCAGTCCAGAACTTGCTCACATCCAGATACGTGGTGAAGATCAATATCGTAGTTCTGATGGCGGACCAGGAACATCAACGAAAATGGAGGACTTAATAGATGAAGACAGAGAAAAACATCATCACACACATGAATTGATAGTGTGGCTTTGTTGCGATGTGTATGATACAGGAATCGGGATTCCAGGTACCTCAAGTTATTGCTTTTGTTCCATACTGCGAATTCATGTGGATGCTTTCTGTTTATAATGTAATAATCTAGTCAATTTTCTTTAGTACCCACAGATTATTCTATTACATTTTCTGTTGTCTCTAACTATGAAGCATTTAACAATGTTTATTTGTTTCTTTCCAACAGAGAAGGCACTACCAACGCTGTTTAAGAAATACATGCAAGTAAGTGCAGGTCATGCTCGAAAGTATGGTGGAACGGGACTTGGCCTGGCAATCTGTAAACAATTGGTGAGATGAGTGTTCTCTCTCTCTATATATATATGTCTATTTATCTATCGATCTATCTAAATGTATTATGTCATTTTTATCACAATTTTTGGCAGATCATTCTGAGACCTCTAAAAAGGTTACACCACTAATCCATGTATATAAGCAAATCAATAATCAAAGTAAATTACTTATGAAAGAAATATATAATTGATAAAGCACTAAGAGCATCTAGAAATTTTAAAATTAATAATCAAATAGTTGTAGAGAGATTGGCTTCACATAGAGGAGAGAGAGGGCAATGGTCGGTATGGGGAAAGAGAAGGAAGAGGGAGAGAGCTTGGAGGGGGAAGAGAGAGCCCCCTAAAAAAATCTATTATTTGTGTGAACATTAAACAATGAAGAGAGTTGCAAGGGATTAATGCACTTCCATAGATGAAATAAGTATGCAAACTGAGTTTTTTTTTTTTTTTTTTTTGCTGCCCTTTTTCAGAGAGAGATAGAAGGTTCAGTAAGGGGAGAAATAATGGGGGAAAAGGAGAGGGCTCAGTGGTGCGAGGGGGCTATGCTTGGGGGGGTGAGGGTGGGAGAGATGTAGAGGTAGATAGAGATGAAGAGATGAGAGAAAGAATCTACCTCAGGGAGAGGCTTCATGAAACACTTCGAGAGAGACCCTTTCATGGGAGAGCAAATGCGAGACAGCATTAGAGTTCGTAAATCACAGGGCTAAGATTTTGACCCGAGGATTTGGAGATTTGAAGGGGGGCGGTCGGATGCCAAAATCCTGAGTAGTGGAGATTTGAAGCCGCCAAAATCATCCGAGATTTGTACTTACCAAACATGGATTTTTATTGATACCGTGGAAAGTGGGAATCCTTTCCCTTATGATTTCAATACCAAACGTGCCCTTGATGATTCTTATATAGCCATTAGGTATGATATTTTCCTCAACGTCTGCCTAATTAATGCCTTGACACCCTATCGTACGCCTTCTCTAATTCAATAAAAATAGTGGTTAAATCCTTTCCATTCTCTTTAAAATTTCCTCTGAGTTAGCTTGATAGGAAATGACTTCTGTAGAATTACCGGTGGTTCACTGAATTTTTTTTTCTTTTTTTAATAGCAGTTTTTTATTCATGTTGTCGGTTTTGCTACCCCTAATGTTTCATTGTATGGCTCTTAAGTTTTATAAATACCGTTGTTTGTGAAGTTCTAACTCATCTCCTTTGTGCTTGTACAAAAACATCAACATGCTCTTTCTCCATCAACAGACATTCTTCTTGTATTTAGAGTTTTAATAACCAATCCCAACTTCTCCCATTGACAACCATAAATCTATAGGTACATCATCTGGTCCTAATGCTCTATTTTCTTCATCCTAGCTAAGAATGTCTTTATGTCTTTACTTCTATTCCAGATATTTTGTGGATCATACCTTGATTTGGTAGTAACCTATAATTTGTTTTACTTGCATATTCTATAATCGATAGGTATTTACATACACCCCAACTATCATTGAACACTTTTTTTTAATGGACCTTTTATTTTCATCTTTAATACCTTACAGGATAAAGATTTCTAGGTTTCTCTGTACTTGGCAAGCTTATAAATACCTTTCGTTCTGTTTGGTTCTCAATTGAACATACAAATTGTCATAAGCTTCTGACTTGGATTTACTGCCAATTTCTTTAGCATAGTTTTTTTGCTGGGTTTTTTTTTTTTATCTTTCTATTTTTGTACTTATACTTTGCAGCCATTCTCACCATCAACCCCCTTCATTGCTTACTTAATCCTCTTTTGTGGATCATTTCTACATTTCTTAGCTAAGTTGCATGAGTGTGGATGCGTGTCTATGTAATCTAGCTTGTTATGGGGTGTCAGATTCAGTTCATCTTATGACTTGGATTGGTGGACATGGAAATATTATTAGATTAATCTTGTAACCAAAGGTCATCATCTTTGGCACATCATCTTTGTCAAAGCCTTGTCCCAACTGGCTGTGTTGTAACGAAAGGTAAAATACAAAAATAAAACATAATGAAAAAGGGCTCTTTCCTCAAGTCCAATGTTTATTATAGTATTATTTCTCTTAGGTCATATATTTGCCATCCTATTGCTTTGTTATATTATGGGTTACTTTCTTGTAAAGGATATTGGGGACTCAGCGGAAGGTAGCTGCGATTGGTATTAGAAACGTGCCTAGTTATAAAGAAGGTATGCTGACAAGATAGAACAAGCCCAGAATGTCATGAAGAATCCGACACAAGCATCTGTATTGATATATTGACATGCATTAATGTTTATCATTCCAAAGAATCCTTGTCATTTGAAGCAGCAGTTATGGTTGAAATATGGATTATCAATGAACTTATGGCAAGCCTCAGCATAGTTCTAAAACTTGTTGGCCTGGTTTTGAAATGGTAATAACAAGTTGTCGAGTTTTTTCTAAGCTCATCCAGATTTTCTTCACTAGGTAGAAATTTGAGTTGTCACATTTTTAAATAGATTCAGTTAGTTTCAGGCTCAGGTTATCAGGTTCAGAAAAAAACAGAGAGAAAACTGTATTCTGATATTTTTGGACATAAGGCCATTTGTTTTTCATCTAGTTTTGTAGTTGAGCTTTACTTTTATAGTTTTGTTATCATATCAAGAAACTTAGTACAACTTCATATGGATGGCATTTATCCATGCAATTATTCAAGATGATTTTACCACTTCATTGAGTTTCCATGACTGACTTGGACATAGATTTGACTCTGGTTTTCGGGTTTGTAACAAATGTTGGAATTCATTTGAGGCAGGTGGAGCTGATGGGGGGCCATCTTACTGTGACCAGCCGAGAGCACTGTGGCTCAACATTTACATTCCTATTACCCTGTAAGGTGTCCCTGCAGAGGGAGCATTCTGATGACTCTGATAAACTCAAAGATATGGCTGATCATGAAGCTGTATCTGATTCCAGCACAGATGAAACCAATGTTGGGTATTTTCACTTTCATCCGCGTGCAATAGGTTCTCTATTGTCATCTGGTGGGTGTATAAGAGCCAAAAACTTATCGTCGAGCAGTCATGTGTATAATCCCTTACATAAGCTAAACCTGTTATCAGAGGAATCATATTCATTTCCTTCTAATAATTGTGTCTCAAGAGAGTCAGGTTTGCTTGAGGATGCTTGTTCAATTGCTGATGCTACAGAGACTTTGGAACTTGGCAATTCCTCAAGGCCAGACACAGAATATGATGCTGAAAATTTATCTGGAAGAGGTCAGCGACATGATGTGGGTGGAAATGGTCTTGTCATGAATAGATATTATCGGCCCACTACAGATTACAAAACTATTCAAGGAAACAGTGATTCCCAACACTCTACTGAGAAATGTGGAGATGTTGCTGACACAGGTAAGAAAATTAGCGAGGGTGCAGATACATGTCAGAGTCAGACACATGAGAGATCAGATGGAGTCCATAGTACACCTGGTGCCAGTCTGAAACTCTCCAAAGCCTTACTGCAACCTAAAATCCTCCTTGTGGAAGATAACAAGATCAATGTAATGGTGGCAGAGTCTATGATGAAGCAGTTGGGTCACAACATAGATGTTGTGAACAATGGCTTAGAAGCAGTGCGCGCTGTTCAATCAAAGAATTATGATCTCATTCTCATGGTAATCACTTGAATTTGAATGTTGTCTTCATAATGTTTTGAAAACTGTGGCTTCAACCAATCCTTTCTTCTTTTTTATTTTTTATTTTTGTATTTTTTGAATGGTATGGTTCCATCAACATGTTGGTATCAATTCTGGTGTGCATTTCAGGATAAAATTTTTCGTCATGCTTAAGGATTTTCTAATTTGTTATGCCGTTACTACTTAATGCACTAATTTCATATTGTTTGATTCACTTGAGGTATTCTCAGAACTTTCTTTCATTTAGTTTAGTTGTAACTGAATCATTTGCTGACAACAGGTGTAAAAGTTAACAATAACTGACAGCTCTTCAGTGCATGAGAAAATGCAGGGCAAAGCTATTCATTCCTTAAAATCTGACTATGGATATATTCCAGAAATATTAACCTTCATTCATTCGTCAAGAGCTTACATTTTAAATAATAGGAAGGAAATCGTTGTTATTCTTTGAGCTCTAATATAACCATTGATCTTTTGGATGATTTTATAGTTTCGGATTGTTATTAATCTGCATTTTCTTAAGTCCATTTAAAACCTACTGACTGAACTGACTAAACTTGATAAGATTTTAAATTTTATTTATTGTATAACTTTTATTTTTCTATTGAGACTGTCAAAACCCAAAATAACTAGTTGAACCAAGCAATAGTAGAGTGTTTTTTTTTTTTTTTTTTTCATTCATCATTGTTGTCATCGTCATCAAGGAAGTTATCTCATTTGGGGCCGCCTTTCTTACTTCTATTTCTCCACTCTACCCTATTTGCAGCCATGCTTCATCAACTCCACAATTCATCACGTCTTTTCTTACTTCATTTATGGTCTCTACTGGTCTCACTTTTCCTACTTGAACATGTAATCCTTTTACTCATCTTACAGTTGCTATTTTGGGTCCTCTATGTGCGTGCCTATACCATTTCAAACATCATTCCATAAGTTTCTCCTTTATTGGAGGTAGTCTAAGTTTCCTTTTATGTTCTCATTCCTAATTCTGTCCGTCTTTTGCTGATTCTTGTTCCTTTGTTTCCCAACATTCAGCACTATATAACATAGTAGGTCTAACTGCCATCTTCTAAAATGCCCCTTCAATTGAATTGGAACCTAATGGTCACATAACAATCCACTTGCTTGTCTCCTATCTGCCTTTAAAAGTAATGTTTTCTATAACATCTAAGAAACGGGTTTGAAGTTTCCCATTCTCATGACTTCCTATATTGTTACTTTTGCTTCTGTTTAGAATTTAGTATATTTTTAAAGAATTATTAAGCACTATTTTTTGCATGATTCTCACTGTGTCTTTAAATCTAACTCAATTTGGTTAGCCTGTCAAGTAGAATTTGATGTTGTACAGTGTTTAAAACCTGGAATAGAATTCAATTGTTTCTACTAAGCTCACAAAATGCTTGTTTACAAAAACAATGCCTAATTTTCTTTAAAATAGTTGAAATTGGTAAATTGTTTCCACTGTGCAACGATGCAGGATGTTTGTATGCCAGTAATGGATGGCCTTCAGGCCACAAGGTTGATTCGGTCTTTTGAAGAAAATGGCAACTGGGATGCAGCTGTTGCTGCTGAAATAAATGCACCGACGGTCTCTTCTGATACAACATCAGATGGTCTTGCTGCAATTCAAGTCAGAAAGAGGGTCTCTATCATTGCCGTAAGTTCTTAAGCATGTCTTTTGTAGTTCCTCCTTTTTTTCTTATGTTTCCATGTATTTGTGTTGGAAATGGTTTCTACCCAGCATTGAATTCTTTCATATGTAGTGTAGGCCATTTTGATCATGGATGATACTGTATGTATCCGAGCCATTTGTTTGCTATTATTAGTTTTAACTAAGCTATCCATTATTCATTAGCATCTTTATTAACAATATTTAGTGCAAAGTGTAGCTATTATATCAGATTATTCTAGGATGGTATGAAGTTTGAGACAAACATTTTGTATGTTACATGCCATCTGAATGGTGATCCTTTCCTTCCATCTGGCATGCCCTCAGTTGATGACTCACATTTGACATTATTATCCATTCACTGGTGCAAATCCGAGTACCGAATCAAAGAAGCCACTTTGGTAAAATACTTTACAATTGATTACATGGGGGAACGTTAGGCAAGTCAAGGTTAAGTGAATGGTGGACTTCTGACCCTATCTGATGTATACCACTAAAAATACAAATTTGTCAGCAGTGCACAGTTTGAAGGTGCTTATTGTTGCAACCAAAAAAAAAAAAAAAAAAAAAGTCATGCGATGTTTTAGCCATGTGATCAGTTGCATGAGCGGTATCCACATGTTTATTTATTTTTCTTTCTTCCTTCCACGACCCCCTCCCTAATTTAAAATCTTTTTCTGTTTTCTCTCCATGCTTCATGAGTTTGAGAGGGAGTATTAAGATACATTTTATGTTCTCCACTTTCTTCATGGATACATAAGTTGGACCATAGTAACTGGGAATAATGGTTTATGTCACAGATATTTACATTTTTTCACTTCCTGTTTCTCAAGTTCCTTAAGCTATCTCAATCCACATAGCTTGTTTTCATTATATCTTGTATTTGGTTTGAATGTGATTGGTGGAGGCTGTAATGCTTTTATACTTTCACCTTTCCTTTTTGTGTTTTGGTGGATTGCTGTTTTTACTCTCCCTTCTTCTTTAATCACATTTTATTGTTAGAGATCAGCAAGAGAGTTCATCAAAGGGACCAATGATCCAACCCTAGGTGGAGTGGACTCCATCAAGGGGGCGTACCCTAGTAAGCTCTGCGGCGTAAGTCGGGGTCCCACACATAGGGGGACCCGTAGGCCCCGGTGCTGACATTGGATTGACCGCCACAGACATGAAGGTTTTAAAACCATTGATTCTACCCTTCCTATCACCTTAAGGTTTTGGGATAAGTGGTAGCTCAGTTGGGTGTTAACTTGTGGATTGTTGGGTATGGGACCAATGATCCGAGCTTTCGATCCCCCTAGGTCCTAGTCCCAGGTGGGGCCCCATGTGGGCCCTACATCGAGGTGTGCACAGTTATCCATATCAAGACCCTTTGATATACATTGTTCACTAACAGCTCGAGCTTTTGGTGATTCTGGTTATTAACATGGTATCAGAGCTGGGGGGTCGTGTTTGAATCCCTTGAGGTGTGCACAGTTATCTATATCAAGACCCTTTGATATACATTGTTCTGTCGTTCACTAACAGCTCGAGCTTTTGGTGATTCTGGTTATTAACATGGTATCAGAGCTGGGGTCGTGTTTGAATCCCTCGGGAAGTGTTTCTGTCCATGTTCATCATTTGATGTGTTTTTGTCCATGTGAGGAGCCCCGCACGTGAGGGAGGCTATCAGGACCCTTTGATATACATTGTTTTCTTGTTCACTAATAGCTCGAGCTTTTGGTGATTCTGGTTATTAACAATCTAGTGCGCGAGTCCTGCATTGAATGACTGCTATACACACACACACACCCCACCTTAGCTCACATGGACGGGGTAAACCCATCTACTCTCACATGTAGGGCCTCACCTTTGGCCCATCTGAGTGCCCACCCCCCATAGTCACAACTCACACGTCCCGGGGTTTGGCACCCATCCGAATGGACTGCACACCGTTGGATCGACTGTACAACTCATTTTGGACTGTGAAAACTTATCAGCCATTGATCAAGGGGGGGTTAGGATGATTATCCGGGCCTCCATCACCGTACACAAGTAGGTAGGAGGGAGGGGGGAGATCTTTCGATATCCCCCCCGCCACCCCCCCCCCCCCCCCCCCCCCCCCCCCCCCCCCACCCCCGGTCCCATCCTCATGTGGGGTCCCAGGTGGGCCCCATAGGCATGAGTTCCCCTATATATACATACTGTTAACATACAACCATAAAGTCTAAATTTGACATTTTCTCACTAATAAAAGTGTCTATAATGCCTTAATACAACTATCCTTTAGGGTGTGTTTGTGCAGAGCCGCTTCCGCAACTATGGTTTCCGATGGGTGTACGTCGGATTTCCTGATGCTCTCTAGAGAGGAAAGATTGCATAAAAATCCAGAATTCCCTCCCTTTTCGCCGCTGCACCGAATAAGGAGAGATCCGGCGCCTTGTCTGCAGTCCCTTTCCGCGGAGACCTACCCTGCACAAACAACCCCTTAGTAATTACACACATGAATGTATTGCAAATCACTTTTGGGTACTTTTTTTTTTTTCATTTATCATTGATTTCTATCTTAGTTAACATGTAAAGGCTTCATGTTCCTTTTATCTTTTATTTCTATCTTAGTTATCAGGTAAAGGCTTGACATTAGTATGGCAATACCTAATCAAATGCATGCATTGGATTGTTTATCCTTTCTGAATAGATATTTTATGCATATTAGTTGTAACCTAGAAGCTCTTGAAATTGAGCTATTGTCACAATTTACATATCCCAAGAAAAAAAATTGACCATGCTTGGTCAGGGTTGCGTAACAAAAATTGATTGTTCTTTTTGCAGATGACAGCAAATGCACTGGCGGAAAGTGCAGCTGAGTGTCTTGCCAATGGTATGGACTCATTTGTATCCAAGCCTGTCACCTTTCAGAAATTGGAACAGTGTCTTCAGCAATTTTTGCCATCTTAAAATATGTAAATTGGTGCTTGTGTAAAAAGAAAATGAATGTAATCCAGGAAAGTTTTGTAATCAATGTATCATGTTTTCATGAGCTGGTCATATTTCCTTATAAATAAATAATTAACATTGCTAACTTGTAGGATAAGACAAAAAAATAGTGAAAAAAGAAAGATGAGAGATATATAATAGTGAACTCCATAACGTCTAATGGTAGTAGATGATTTTTTTCAGTTTTCACTTTCTTCTCCTTCCATCTTTCAGAAACATAATTGTGGGGGGTGGGCCCAAGTGTTGACACGCGGGTGCGACTGAGAAACGCCTTAGATAATATCTTAAAAGATCCGATTTTATTATTTAACTTCTTCACTTGACCATATACCGCACCACCCAAACGAAAATCCTGGGTCCGCCATTGATTGTGGCAACCATACCAAGAAATATGATATCTTAACTGTTGATCCCGTGGGCCCTACCATGGATAGCCCCTGTCCAGAGATCATTGAATCACACTAATCAGTGAATATACTAACCCTTCCTGTGGAAAACTTTTGATGGAAAACAGGAAAGGCAAAGGAGTGTCCAATGACTCTCTCACCTCTCTTCATTATTCTGAGATAGGCAATTGAAAGGTTAGAACTGTACTGTCTCTCTAATATTGGGGGTATGTCTTACCAATGAAGGTAGGCCTGCTACATGAGTCTCCATTTGATAAATGCGGGATTCGTGTATGAATATAGTTGCTAAGCAGAATATCTTTTGGAATTTGGACTGCTAACCTTTGGAACTTCAGCATAGTTCCCCTCTTGACAGTATCTAAATTGTTGTTTCTTAATGGCACCCATGATTTGGATAGTCAAGATTGGCACTCATATACAATGTGTACGGTGTCAGACATGAAGTTCTGCTTTGTGACTCAAATAGCATCTGTGCCCTTCATACATAAATTATCATAGATGACAGAAGCTAATGGGAAAAAAAGGAATAGAACTAAGATATTTTTTCAATAATTCAGTGAGCCCATCTCTTATTCTTTTATCAAGGAATGGCCAAATATGATCATGGTTGACCGATAAGGTGTGGCTTGTGTATTGAACCTGGCCCAAAAATGGCCCTGATTAGAAAATGGGTTACACTGGATCAGGTTGACCTTGTTTTCTGCAGATGAATGATGGAAAATGAAGATCACTCTTATATAACTACTAACGATTAGGGTGATGATCTTGAAAGGTGCAGTACACTCAAAACAGAAGATGACCCCGTTGCCCAAGTTATCCGTCAGCCAACCTCGACAGGAGGCAGTTAGCACAAACAATTGAAGCTGCTATCAATGGGTACTTCTTACTTTATTCTGCATTACTAAAGCATTCCTAATGAGCATACCTGGATCTGAACTGTCGGGCTCTGTAGGGCAGACTCTATTTCTTCTGGCAGGGGGTTTGCAATTGAATGGCTGGAAATATCTTGCATCATCTTCAGTTTCAGTTTTCATCACCGACGCTTCCCTATTTGGTCTTGGACTACTAGGCTCTACTGAAGCATCTACAGGAGAGTTCCCAGCATGTTCTATTGCCCATTTCCAGACCTTCAATGGATTTGGACCTCCTGAAAGTATGGTGGGAAAGGTCTCTTTCATTGAAGTGTCTGATTATAGTGATGAGCCTTTGTTGAAAGGAGATACTGGAATCACAGGTGATCCATACATGTCTATACTTGTAAAGGAAGGTAAACAAATTGATCAAGAAAGCCAAAACTGAAGCTGTTCCAGTGACAAGGAAGAGGCCCCAGAAGCTGTCAAGGGAGAGACTGTTGGATTCATCAGTTGTAGGTTGGTCCGGACAGGTGGTTTCTGGCCCCATCCATTTCTTCTCAATCGCGCTCATATCGTCTCCTTCTGTCAGATTCAAGATTGCCCTTGACAAGTCAGGTACCAGAGGGGAACCTCTGGGAAAGGCCTGTAGGGAAAAAAAAGAAAAGTTAGTTAGCAGCAGTGGAAGTTAGGCAGTTGATATGGTCATTGCAATGGGCCTGCGCTGCTCAGCTCATGTTAAAAAACTGGACAAGCCCTAGTTCAAGCAACCATGGCCTCAACATAGGATAGAACTAAGAGAAGTACTCACAAAGCCAAAGCCATCGGTCTTGTAGATGGGCCCAACCATTTTGTATTTGGCACAGTTTCCATTCTTTGCAAGGAATTTCCTGATGTTAGAGATCTCATCAAAAATGGCACCAACACCATCTTTCCTTGTTCCCTTAGACAAGGCTTCGGAATATTCTTCAGGAGTTAAAGTTTCATAGGGCTTGAGCTTTGACTCTTCAACCTTCAACCTCCTCAAGATATCCACAACAAAGTTCCCCTTCTGGTAGCCCACATTCTCTCTGTTCTTGATCAGGTCATTGACATCTTTAATGGCTGGCTGAAGCTGTTGAATGGTCAGCATTGAAGTTAAGCTTGCAGTGTAACTTGAGGTCAGTATCAACACCACAAACAACCATATAATCACCACAATCCTAGACCAGTTGCTCACCACCCTTTGCCCTGCATATATAATAAGAATTACAATTGCGCCACTGATTCTCGAGCTAGGCTGCTGCTTGAGCAGGCTTGGGCTGAAACTCCAGGCCACTTAGTTATGAATTTGGTCCCAACTGGACAGTTTTTGGCAGCCCTAATTAAAATAACCCCTCTCAAATAATGACCAGCCGGCGTATCACTTAGATCATTGTGCGTCTTTTTAGTAAAAAAAAAGAACATAAGTTCCACTTGATCCAATTTCTGGCCTGTCACTAGCTATTTGATGGATGTATAACCTTGATGAGGAGTGGGTACCAGGAGGCTCAATTATTTTAACTGGCACCAAACTGGTGCCTGTATGTAATCATTTCCAATTTGTGAAACAATGTGGTGGCGAAAAGGAACGTGATCCATTCACCAAGGGGCCAATCAAAAGAACAGCTGGATAAGAGAAACATTGGCCTTACTTGGATGTACACATGGATCATGGTCCAAAGACATGATTATTCACAAAAATGTAAAGAAATGGAAAGGCTTATTAGTACGGAACTGTGTGCAAAGACGAGCGTGGAGAATGAGAACCATAACATGGTGCCAACTTGATCAGCTATTGGGCCCCTAAACTCATTGTTGATCCGGTGTTCGAGGGCCCACACCACAGTGCCGGTGAAGACAAAAGCAACCCCAGTCATGAGCCACAGATCCCAACTAAGAGGCTTCAAGAAAATCCATGTCCTTTTCCTATTGTCATTTGCCAATACTAACAATGTCACTCCTGACTCTCTGTAAGGCAATGTGAAATCCACGTATTGAGAACGATTGGCTATGATAGCTATATCGCCCACCACTGCATCGAAGTTCTGTTTTGCATTCCACCTCAAAACAAGTCAACTTGAGAAATAACACTCGTCTTTGTTTTTGCCAAAAAAAAAATACACTTCTTTGCTTATACTTAACTTTTATAAAAAGATCCTCAAGATTATTTTCATAATACCAACTAGGTTTCTTGATCATTATTAAATATCCTTTTTAAGACAGTTCAACATATCTCTATCAAAAAGTCTACATGGACTAACTTATGGAGTTAGTCCATGGACCAACCCCATGGTTCTCATCCAAATATTGGACGTTCCATGGAGTTAGTCCATGGTTCTGTCTATGAGTTAGTCCATGTAGCAGGACTCTATCTCTATACAATAGAATGAAATTGTTTTAGTTTTTTTTTAACGAGATTTTATCTATATCATTGTCATCATCATCATCAAAGCCTTTTCCCAACTATGTTGGGGTCGGCTATGGTTCCATTGATATATATGGTAAAAAAAGAAGAAAAAGAAGCAACACTTACTGACTTACTCTCACTATGGAAATATGAAAACCAAATATTATTTAAAAGAAAGTTTGATCTGTTTGTTTTTCCAATTTCCACCATGTTTTAATGCAAAGGAAAGTCAAAGATTGCACGAGAATTAGAAGCTATCTGCATAAGATAACGACAAAATTTAAAATTTTATTAGATTATCAGAAATTGAAGAGACTAAATAAAAATGTTTTTGAACAAAAAAAATTCGTAATTAACTTTAAAAATTTCTTTCTACCATCATCATTTCTTATCAGAAGTCCTAGTGCTATATTTAAAGTTCAATTTCTACTATAGTTCTTTTTTTTTTTTTATGAATCTATAATCAAGATGTAAAGGCCTGCCGTCTCACAATGTTGCATGTCTCAAGTGTCAAAATATAATATCCAAAGAAGTAGAAGAAGAAGACGATGACCAACAAGAAGAAGATTAAATTGAACTGACCTTGCGGTAGACTTGATAAATGAGATCGTTATAAGTTCCGGCTGGCCTCCCATACTTGTCAACAAATGGGATGAACTTGTAGTTGATGGCATATGGTAACCGCTCAATTGCAGCTTTGAACACATCTATAGAATACCCTGTAACGGTTGTTTCATTTGTTTGGAGATCCTGCGCCACATCTACAAATTCTCGAAATCTCTTTTTTTGTGGGACACCAATCCTCAACTTCCTCTCACTCGTAGATATCTCCCAACCTTTTGGCACAGTCGTAGATTCACCTGGCCATATGATTGGCTTGAGATTGGCTTTGGAAGCAGAGTAGTCTTTCTTGCCAGTGTTCAGTTTCTTATCAAGTCCATGAACTGGAGTCCAAATCCCTATCTCTCTCTCCCCTTTCCCAACCATATTCAGTATTTGAAAGGAGGAAGTGTCTAATTGCCCATCAGATAGACTGAATTTGCCACTTAGGCCTTTGAAGTTGGTCTTTAAAATGGTGTCGCGAAGTCTTGGGCCCATCTCAGAGACACCCAATCTTGCTAAGTCTGTTGAGTTTTGCCTTGTTTGTGGGTTGAGGAAGTGTGAATTTTTGGTCCCAACTCCCTCTATTGCCTTTGCAAGAGCCCAAACAGTATCATATGCCCATAACCCAAAAATGTTAAGCTCAATACTATTCGAGTTTGGATTTTCATTGAGGAATTTCCTTTTCCATCTCTCCTTGAAATCATCCAGCTCATTGGATTTTGGAACGAAAGGCCTTACACCCAAAACACCTTGCATGGATTGGATAACAGGAGAATTCATGGAATACAAGACATTTGTGAGGCCATCTGTTATAATCCATACATACCCTTCACTCATCATTCTGACCTCATTGGCCTTGAAAAAGAGACGAGAGCTAAGAGAAGGCGATAAATGCACAACAAAGACTCTTGTTTGCATTGTTTTCAACTTATAGAGCTCTTTTTCTATCTGATCATCACTCACCTTGTGTGATATTACAGACTTATAGGGTACACGAATGTTGACTTCTTGTAAAGCAATGGTGAAATTAGGTATGAGTCCATTTCCATATGGGGTATCCTCGTAGATGGGGACAACTTCCTTCCATCCGAAGGCTTGAATGATGGCAATGATGGCTTTCACTTGAGATAAATCACTTTGTCCAGTTCGAACGAAATAAGGTGTTGCGATGGTGGAGAGGAAAGGGCTAGTGGCAGAAAAAGAAAGGATTGGCACATGAGCTTTGTTGCCGAGTTCTGCCATGAACTGGGCCTGAGCAGATGTTTCAGGACCTATAATTGCTTTCACTTGTACGTTCTTCAACAGGTCTAAAGCTGCAGTCACAGAAGGTAATACAATTCAAAAATAGGAGGAGGAACAAGCAGAAACATATGGGAGGTAATAAACTAACAATTTTTCTAGTTGTGTTTAGGTGATTAGAACTTTGGTGGTAATAAATTAACAATTTTCTAGTTGTGTTCAGGTGATTAGAACTGCACATCTTGGACAGGGCCATGGGCAACCTCTGTCCTTGCAACTGATTGGAACCACAAACTGTTTGTTGTATGTGGAGCCCTGGACTGTCCCACATCTATCTCGTGGGCCATGGATTGATTGCATATGTACATGCCTAGTCGTTGCTAGGGCAGGTCCCTCAAACCTGGGGGACCTTGAGGGACCTATGTTTTCTAATATGTTGATGCTCTTTTCTTTATATTTCTCATTTGTGATAGCAAATCTGCAATCAATAGTTTCATTTCCATCAGTCTCATTAAACTCTCTAACAACAAGAACTGATGCACCTAAGTATATGAGTGAGATTGAGTTGGCCTAAGTAATATTACCCATAGATGCGGCATCAACAATGTCTTGCTTTGAATCCCTCCAATGAAGAATAAGCTCTGTGGTGTAAATATTATGAGTGGTGTAGAAGTCCTCCAGTGCCATGGAAATGCAAATGTTGCTCATCTTTCCGAGTGGTGATTCCAAATCAAGAACTACGCCGACGTCAAATGAAGTCCTAGCATTGAGGTTGTTGTTTTGAGCGTCTGTTGGATAACGCCCAATGAGGTTGAGAGAGAAGAAAAGAAATGAAGAGAACAGAATTACTTTCTTCATCTCAAAAGAGTTTCTTACTCAACCTGAACAAGGAGAGGTCCAGTGACTACTTGGGAAACCTTAAAACTTCATATCATATATAAAGTGATTGACAAAGGAAGTTGATGAGGTTGAGAGAGAAGAAAAGAAATGAAGAGGACAGAATTACTTTCTTCATCTCAAAAGAGTTTCTTACTCAACCTGAACAAGGAGAGGTCCAGTGACTACTTGGGAAACCTTAAAACTTCATATCATATATAGAGTGATTGACAAAGGAAGGTGACATAGATACAATAGTTTGGGAGAGGAGAACATAAGGTTGAAACTCAAACGCGTGGCAGATGATTGGAATGGAAGAATGACTTTTCAAGTCAAGTAGATGCTCCTTTCTTTGTTCAATGAATCATTCCCCTTGAGTCTTCAGGTTTCCTAATCAGTTCACACGACTCATTTGGAAGGGTAAGAGGTCTTGGACCATTGTTCCAACCTAAATACTATTCCAACTAGAGTGTTGGACATTGAATAGTAGATGCCTTAATATCCAAGTTCTAGTAGATGATGACATACCCACTATGCAGTTTTGATCGATCCCATTTGGTCACAGCTGAAACAGTGATAACTGAAAGCCATGTTTCATTGGTCTCGCTCACTTTGTAGCACAGTTGGTTAAGAGGCAAAACAACTATCAAGCCTGTCCTTTCCCACTTTCCGCTTGTGCGAACTCTTTTCTCACTTGTGTGAGCTTTTCTTCCTGCGTGTGCGGGCTTCCTTGCTTCCTTCCCACTTGAGTGGGCTGTTTTCCCATGTGTATGCGACTCTCTCTTGGATTCCAGCCCCCTTGGCTGGGGTAAAAAAAAAAAAAAAAACCTATCAAGCCGGCCCTTAATAGTGATCTATTGGGGGTGGATCCCCTCTTTAACCACGTTCCATGTCTAATTACGGGTCCATCTACACCAGTGAAGAGGTCGGAGGAAATTTCAAATTTGTATTGGGAGAAGTCTTTCTCCTCTTTGATTACTTCACTTATTTTTTCCAGTCCAAACCATTTGAAGACTTCTTAGCCATTGTCTGGGGTCTGTGAATTGGACCCCCTAAATTTTAGGAATAGCAGATATGGTAGTTTAGTTTTTTACAATTTTGCCCCTCCTCATAGGTGGGCCTACTTATAGAACTCTTCCATGATTCATTGTTCCCTTCTTTTATCCTATGTCTACCATGTAGATAACATTGAAGCCTTTGAAATTTTTAGTAGGCCATAAAACAAGTGTCCTCTTTTCTATGATAAATTTCACTCAAATAAAGTGTACTATCAGATTGATCTCTACAAAATATTTATATATTTTTGAATGTTTATCTGAGTGCTATAAAATTACTATAGACCATTTAAGTGAAATTTTATAAAGAATATAAGAAAATGGGCCATATCTTGAAATTGTTTACACTTTTCACTTGAAATTTCGCTAATTTTATTTGTCGATCATCCTTGCCCCCTCTGCAAGAAATTCCTGATTACGCCACTGGGTACGCCAATGGAGGGGATGGCATTTACTTTCAATAATGTTAATTGAATTTCCTTGCATTATAAGACTTGATGAAAAAAAAATAAAATAAAACAATATTAATAAAATGGACATGAAAGGCAAGACGGCACCAAAATTGGAAGTGGGTCCCACCACGTCAACAGTTTAGATTTCAATAGATAAAATGGCTTCCGATCCCATTCTCTCTCTTAAGACTTCACCCAAAATATTTCCTCTCTTAAGACTTCACCCAAAATATTTCCTTAAAAAGTACCTAGTTTTGGGTGAATGCTCTGTATTGACCGTCGATCTGTTTTCTGGACCTTTTGCCCCGTGGGTCCCACTGTGGATCGGGCAAAGTGGAAATACCTTGCAGGTTTATTTTCCTGGTGGCCTACAATGAGAATTGTATGAGATAATATCCCCACTAGTTGGTTGGTAGAGTTAACATCTAGACAATGGACCAATGTGCCAACACATGCTTATGTTTTTGCATATTTATGATTATTCTTGAGGAATCTGAGTGAAGCCCAAAGGCCTGTGTGCTGTTTGGCAGATGATTATTCAAATATAAAAGCAAGCAAATGATGAGGTAGAACTTCAGAGCATAAGAAAATTGACAACTTTGCACCCCAAAAACTGTGACTTTAGTTAAATGGGTTGACAAAAAATGGATCAAAGACAGGATAAAGTTGCAAGTATAATGGGATTGAAAAGTAGAGAAAATGTTTTGGAAATGGGTTCATGAAAGGCGGGTCTAACATCCATCTGAATGGATTGGATCGTTAGATCGATTTGCACTCATTTTAGAAGGTGAAAGTTTATCGGCTATAAATAAAGCGGTTGGGATGATGATTTGAGAAGCACCGGTGTTCAAGCGAGGGGGCCCGATGTAAAAATATCAAAGAACTTGTCCTAAATTAAATTATACTTCCTAGCGCTGCACCAAAGTTATTTTTCTCCTTTTCTTTTAATTACCCCAGCCAATGGGGCTGGGACCCATCAGAGCCTCCACATGTGGGAAGAGTTTGCCCACACGCATGGAACGAGAGCCCACACACATATGAGAAAAAGGTGAGAGACCGAGTTGCTAACCAATTGAGCAAACCCATGTTGATGTGCATTTCCAAACCATTGAAACTGGTTCATTAGTCACTCATATGTATACTTCCTAGTTTGGAACTTTACTAACATAGTAAAAGTCAAATAAAGCTTCAATTTTTAAGATAAGATGTCACATCAAAAACACTTTAATTTAAAACTCCCTCCATTTTTTTTAAAAAGTAAAAAAACAACCACCTTTATCCACTAAAATATAAAAAAAATCCACTTTCCCATATAAAAAGTAAAAAAGATTCCATAACAAACAACGAAAAATAAAATACCATTATAACCCACTTATATTTTGTTATTCGTTCAAAATCAACTTTATTTCACTTCACTCTATTTAGTAGAGTTGCCAAACTGAAAGTCTACTCATGAAGGCGGGCATATTCAGTTCTGAATCTCCAGGCTCTATAGAGCAGATTCCATCTTCTTCTAGCAGGAGAAATGCAATCGAATGTTTGGAAATATCGCGCTTCATCTTCAAGTTCAATTGTGACGACTGAGTCTCGCCTATTTGGGTTTGAACTTGTAGTAGGCTCCACAGAGGAATTAATAGGGGGAGAATTCCCAGCAAGTCTAGTGACCATTTCTGAACCTTCATTGGCTACTCTGGTCCTCCTGAAAGTATAGTGGGAGAGATCTCTTTCATCGAAACGTCTGATGATAGCAATCAGTCTTTGACGAAATGAGACATTGGAACCGCAGGTGCTCCAAACATGCCCATTCCTGCTAAGGAACAAAAACAAGAAGATAGAGAAAGCCGAAATTGAAACTGCTCCAGTGATAAGGAAGAGGCCCCAGAAGCTGTCAAGGGTGAGGCTGTCTGATGGGTAAGTTGTAGTTTGGTTCGGACAAGTGGTTGCTAGCCCAAACCATCTCTTTTCAATGTCCTTTATATCAACTCCCTGTGTCACGTTCAAGATTGCAGTATTTAAGTCAGGGACAAGAGGAGAACCCTTGGGAAAGACCTGCAACAAGAGAAGTAGGTAATTAGCACCCGTCGCAGTTAAGCAGGGATTGATATGGCTGTTGCAGTGGTGAATGGATTGGGCCTAGCTTGAGACCTCAGTTCAATGGGCTTGCAGTAATTTCACAATCATTTAAGGCCTGTTTGTTTGCATTAAAATACATATAGGAATTGTGATAATTCATGCCAAATGAGGGCCAAAGGCGAATATCCAAAATTGCCCATTAAATACTTAATCATCACCCCAGTAATTCAATGTCCAGGAAAGACAAGGTCTCATCTACATGTTCACCTAATTTCCTTCCCCACTCACCTCCTATTCTTCATCCCTCTCCTCTTTAAAAGTCTTTCGTGGAGCTCATTTGACCTTGAATTCATTGTATTCAATACGATCATATGTAATCTAAATATCTAATGCAAACAAACAAGCTAAGAAACAAGAAAAAGAGGTGGTACTAACAAAGCCAAATCCATCGGAGCGGTAGATACGCCCAACCATCCTGTATTTAGCACAGTTTTCATTCTTTGCGAGGAAGAGCCTGAGGTATGGTATCTCATCAAAGATGGCCCGAACAGTTCCCTCAGACAAGGCTTGGGCATACTCTTCAGGAGTTGAATAGGCCCTGAGCTTTGATTCTTCAACCTTCAAACTCATCAAAAAATCCTCCACATAGGACCCTTGCTGATAACCGATATTGTCCCCATTCTTGATCAGATCATCGATGTCCTTAATGGCTGGCTTAAGCTGTTGAAGAGTCAGCAATGAAGAAAAGCTTGCAGAGTAACTCGAAGTCAATATCCACACCACAAACAGCCATATGATGACCACCAACCGAGACCAGTTGCTCACCAACCTTTGGTCTGCATACATTATAGTAATTCATATTAAGCATAAATGTCCAATGTTGTAGGCCCAAAACATTTTATTGGTGCACCTTATCCAAGGAATTGTCCTAGGATAAATTGAAGTGAAAAAATGTAATACATGTAACCGATTTCAATATTATTGGGACAAAGCTTTGATGATGATGACGTTGAACTTGAGTAAATGATTCGAAGACTATGTATGGACCTTATCGTAGCATGGTCGCTTGAATTGCAACCAATTGGAATATCGCAAGGGTCAGAGATGGTCACTTTTTACAACAGTGAATATCAGTAATTCAAGTGAAGAGATTTTCTAACCTAATGGGCTAGGGCGGCGCAAATACTGGGCTTACTTTGATTGGCCCATGGATATCATGATTTCATGAAAATGAAAGGAGAGAGAAGTGTGGAAAGTACTCAACTGTGCGCCAAGACTCGAGTAGAGAAGGAGAACCATAACATGACGCCAATTTGATTTTTTAGTGGGCCCCTAAAATCATCATTGACCCGGTGCTCGAGGGCCCACACCACGACACCAGTGAAGACGAAAGCGGCCCCAGTCGTAAGCCAAAGGTCCAACCTAAGAGGCTTCAAGAAGATCCATGCGTTCTCTTTATTCTCATTTGCCAAAACTATCATTGCCACTCCTGACTCTGTGTAAGGTAATGTGAGATCAACAAAGCGATTACGATTGGCTACAATTGTTGTATCACCCACCACTGCGTCGATCTTCTGTTTTGAATCACACCTTACAACAAGTCAAACATGAGAAATAGAATTCATCCAAGCTGATAATTTCATCAGACTGTCAAAGGGCCTTGCCTGGATTTGACAAATTATTGGAGTGGTCTCATTCAAATATTTCACCTCTTAAATCCAGGCAAGGCCATATCTACTCCGGTTGTATGTTTAATATCTCTATACGAGCTCAATATGATCTCGATCCCCCAACTCATTTATAAATCGGGTCGAAAATGTCAATCCTAGGCCTATTTGGCAACTCAGTAGTAAAGTGAACTGAGGTGAATTGTCAAGTTAATAGATAAGAAAAAGAAGAGGGGGTATAATAAAAGAGTGATGTGGCCTTTTGTTTTTAGAGAGATGAGCATGTAACTTTTACAATTTTTTTTTTTTTTTTTAAGAAGATGCCTGTTTTTGTCATTATAGTGGCATTAGAAAGTAACTTTTTAACTACTTTTTAGTAAAAAAGTAAAGGGAATTAAAGTGTTCTTTAAAATTTGATACTTTTGGATTTGACCCCTCATCTTTTATTGTATCTTGAAATGACCATTCACCGCACTTTACTAATAAGTTGAGAATTGGTATTGGTGGACTGGCATAAGGCATGGGTTTGCACTCCATTTATTCGGTTCGAAGTTGCCCAAAATTTGCCCGGTATGCATTTATGTGCGTCTAGCGGGAACCACCTGAGGGGATTAGGCCTGTTGGGTCAAACAACTCAAGGATACCCACATCATAGGAAAAAAACCTCATGAAATTGAAGGCACATTAAAATAAAAAATCAACTAATTCTACTGAATTTGATTAGAAACAGTCCTATATCAAACACTAACACAACAAAACAATAGAATAAAAAAGAAGGATAATCAGCAATTACAGTTCTGGCTGCATCTGAAATTAACAGGCGATATTCTATCAAAGACACTTTTGCATAATACTATACTGTCAATATTTGAAAATTAAAATTAGCAGGTATAATAAGTATCTAAGCCACATTTTCCAGTTAAAATCCTCATCACCAATATTTGTAGAAGTGTTTCTAACCACTTTACTTGGCTGCCCAGGGTTCAGAGCGTGGGTAAGGCCACCTCTTCCCGCATGTGCGAGCTTACTTTTCACTTGTGTGGGCTTAGTTTCCGCGTGTGGGGCTCTTTTCCCACAGGGGGCTCTCTTTTGGGTCCTAGCCCCCATTGGCTTGAGTAACGTAGGAAAAAAAAAAAAAAACTTCTTTACTTGGTTATTAAGAAGGCCTACAGGCTATTGCACCTCAAAATTTGAATTCTACCATAAGTACCATCGATAAATTTGGCATGTAATTCTTTAAATAAGAAGAGAAGTCTAAACCTACCCTTCTAGCATAAGGCATGTTAAATATCACAATATATATTATTGGGGTTCTGATATATTAATCCTCCTTAAAAGTGAGTTTTCAAATTTGATGTTGACATTTAGTTAATGTTGCGAGCGTCGCTTGAACTTTTAAAACTTTTTTGCCCCAAATCACATGCTACCGTGGGAACAACGTATGTTACAGAAACTAATATCATGGGATTGTCCCATGATATCATGACTTTTTTGTAGCATCTTAGAGATTTTTTTTTTCAAATGATAGAACTTGAGAAATGGTGCTCAAATGTGTATTTACTTTTCACAAAATGTAATTTTTCGTGTTCTATAAAAAGTTAGTTCGCTTGTTAGTTGCAGAAAGTGTATTATATAAAAATTGATAAATCTATATAATAAGGGGGGATAATTTTTGAATTCCTAGACTCTTTCCCCACCCTTGGATTTATGTACATATTTTTGTACAAAAATCCTAGGGCTGAGAGGGATTCAAGATCTTGGTAATTTTATAATTATTTGAAAACAAAGGGGTAGTAATTTCCATGAGATCTTGGTAATTTTGTAATTATTTGAAAAAAAAGGGGCAGTAACTTTCGTGAGATCTTGGTAATTTTGTATTTATTTAAAAATAAAGGGGCAGTAACTTCTGTGAGATCTTAGTAATTTTGTAATTATTTGAAAACAAATGTGTAGTAACTTCCGTAAATGTTAGTTGTTTTTAGTGTATTTGATTATTGGGTTAAGGCTGGGGATTTGTTTTTCTTTGCTTTATTCTTCTTTGGAGTCTGATTTCTTTTTTGGTGTATTTAATTTAATTGGGGATTTTTGGTGGTTAGTATTTGACGATCTAAATGCCTAATTAATTTATTGCATTCATGGGTTTTCTTTGTTATTATGATTATTTGAGTGTGGGGTCTTTCTGCTTACTTCTTTTTATTCTGTTTTTAATTTGGTCATATTTAATTAAGTTATTGCATTCCTAGATATATAAATAGATATATTCTTATTTTAATTTTAACGTCGTGTGCCGTGCCTTCAGGCACGGAAAATTCCTAATTCAATTATATTATAGGACTATCCCTTGATGATATCATGAGATCCAGGGCAAAAAAGTTTAATAAAAAAATGACCGGAGTCTGGAGTTTTAGTCATGAAATTGGGAAAATGGAATTCAATGGGGATTAATATGTCAAAAGTCAGAACACGTGTATTATTCAACAACAACAAAAATAAGAAGAAGAATAGTAATAATATCAACTGACCTTAAGGTAGACTTGGTAAATGATTTCATTGTATGTCTCATTTGCGTTGCCATTCTCGTCTTCAAATGGAACGAACTCATAATATTCCATGGGATATGGCAACTGCTTGATTGCGGCTTCAAAAACATCTATTGAATATCCACTAACAATAGGTTTGTTTGTTTGCGAATCATGCGTTACATTCACAAATTCAGGGAATCCATTATTTCTCATCACACCAATCTTCAGTTTCTTCCCCAAAGGAATACCCCAACCTTTTGGGACTGTCGTTGATTCACTAGGCCATATAATTGGATTGAGATCATCTTTGGATGTTGAATATGTTTCTTACTGGAGTTCAATTTCTTATGAAGTCCATGAATTAGAGTCCAAATCCCTATCTCTCTCTCCCCTCTCCTGTCACGACCCGGGCCCGAGATCCATTAAACTCCCGGATCGCGATCCCATACTTACTCCCGTAGATCCCGAATTAACCGAAATTAAAACGAGATCCACAAGAGATAAACATACAATATCCTGTCAAATATACAAATTGCTGAATACATATATACTTAACATCATCCATTCATCAAGGTATAATCCTAATCAAAAGTGAGGTTCTTATACATGAATTGTTTTGTCAACCATTGTGTATTCAAATACAATACAAGGTGACCGAAAATTGAATTTCCAAAAACAGTTTCTCTAAAAAAGAATCTAAACATCCCCAAAGGAAATCCCCAAAATGAATCATCATCTCATGACGCACTCGGATACTCGTATCAATTGGTATTCCGTCTATGCCATTCTATCAATCCTCCTGGAGGAACTGGAGCGATCTCCTCCGCTGGCGCTAGGGCCGCTGTAGGGCCGGCATGGGCAAGTGGGCCTGTAATGCCATCAATAACACTAATGAACACGACGGTTCAACAATGCATACATAATTCTGTGAAATAACATGTTAATACCTACATAATTTCATTCAACCGAATTTCTATCAATTCTAACAATTCATTGCATAGATAATATCATTAGTCAATTAATGGACATAAACAATTTGGCAACTACAATAGCATTCATTTCATTACTTTTCATTCTTTTACCATCTTCCCTCAAAGGAAGAATTCATCTTCCAAATGGAAGGAATAGTATAGTCATAATCTTTCAATGACAATCATTTAATATTGTGGGACTTACTAGTGCCCGGGCCAGGGGCAATTAGCATCACCACGGAGCTCCGGAACACCCCCAAATACATCTACTGCAGTTGGAATAATCAATATTCATTTGATGAAATAGCTATGTAGTACCAAACTTATGAGCTATCACTTTAATCCATTTCTAGATTCAATTCAAGACATACAAGTCTAGTAAAGCAATTAAAATGAACTAAATATTACTTTTGTCACCCTAGATATGAACTAGAGTTCAACAATACTAATTACGATACGAATAGAAACACATGCTAATGAAGGAATTTGGATAATTAGGAATTCCACTCATTTCTTTCATGATTCCAACCAACCATTCGAGTGTAACTCTTGGTTATCTAATGTACGTGAGATTCTTGATGAGCATTACTTTTAATTAATGTGTACACTAGAGTCCCCGTAATTATCACTCATGGAGATCTAGTCTATAATCCATTGAACATTCGTTACATTATTAAACTTATGGTTCAATCACTGAAATCTCCTTTTATTTTTCATTAATTCAATTGACCTCTAATCTCATAATAATTAGCTCTAAAACTAGTTTAGAGAGTAATTAGGTTCATAAGAAACATCTACGATCGACGAACCCCGAAATCCAACTGAAGGTCCGATCGATCGGACAAAAACACGTCCCAGTTAAGGGACAGTCCGATCGATCGGCTCTCAAGTCCGATCGATCGGACAGAAATGTGTCTCAGTTAAGATACAGTCCGATCGATCGGGCCTGATGGCCGGTCGATCGGACAGGTCCGGGACTGGTTCCCAAACCTCCGATTTATGCCATTCTTCTTCCATTTTTCCTACATTTTCATTTTATACATGCACATAAATAAGATCTCTTGTCCTCCCTCATTTATCAACTAATACACATTTCAATACCCACTTCTAATCCATCATTCATTCACAATAAACCCCATTCCAATCTATAATGAAAATTGCATAAATGATTCTAATCATGGTAATGCATAGATATTAACATAACCACATAGAAAATGTATACACTTACCTCTCTTAAAGCTTCTTGAGCAAAAAACCCTCTTTCTAAGCTTGGTTTGAGGTAAAACCCTTTTTAACCCTAATTTCATAAACATGCAAGAGAGATATCTTATAAGCTATTCATGCTAGAAATCACCTTCACACAACTAATAGAACTTGAAAATCCTATAAAAGGTCCAAGGCACTTACTTGTAGCTCAAATGAAGAATATTGAGTTCTTCTTCAAGCTCTAAATGTTCTAAAACTGGAGGATGAGGTGAGGAAGAAGATGGAGTTCTCCTTCAAAACTACTTGAGCTCTCCAAAGATCACACTTGATTAAGAGAAATGGAAGGAGGAGAGAAAGGAAGAGGAGAAAGTTGCCTAGGGTTTGGAAAATGAGCAAAAGATGCATCTCTTAGCTTATATAAGTCATCATTTTGCATTTAAACCCACTTTCCTACACTCATTTACACTTTAAGTCAAATGAGCTCTTTTGACTAATCTTAAGTCAAAATTAATTGTGTATGTTATGAAAGTTAATATATTAACTGAGATATACGCAATGGTACCCAATTTTACCGTATTCGACGAAATACACGAAAATCCGTATTTACGAAGAAGTCCTTATCTCTACTCATTTAAACCAAATCTCTATTCAATTATCTTAATCTCATTCAATCTCACTTCATTATGCTCAATTCAATCATTAGATACTTGTTTATCTCTTTTTGGTCATTAACCAACATTAATTCAATTAATTATGCTTAATTAGCATAACTCTCAATTAATTAGCCTTAATCATCATTAATTCGGGACGGGGTGTAACATCTCCCAACCACATTCACTATTTGGAAGGTTGATGCCAATTGCCCCTTGGTTAGATTGAATTGGCCGCTTAGGCCTTTGAAGTTGGTCTTTAAGATGGCATCTCGAAGTATTGGGCCCATCTCGGAGACACCGAGTTTCACCAATTCATTTGAGTTATGCCTTGTTTGTGTATTCATTAAGTTTGGATTTTTGGACCACGCTTCTTCTGCTGCGTTTGCAAGAGCCCAGACCGTATCATATGCCCACAACCCAAAAATGTTGATCTCTGCTCTATCAATGCTTGGATTATCATTGAGGAATTTCCTCTCCCAACGCTTGATGAACTTGTCCATCTCATTGGATTCTTGGACATAGGGTCTTACACCTAAAACACCTAGCATGGTTTGGATAACTGAAGAATTCATGGAATCCAAGAAACTCGCTAGCCCATCAGTAACAATCCATACATACCCTTCACTCATCATTCCCAACTCATTGGCCTTGAAAAAGAGATGGGAGTTTAGAGAAGGCGATAAGTGCACAATGAAAACTTTGGTTTGGTTTTTTTTCAACTTGTAGAGCTCTTGGGCTATTTCATCATTTGTCATTAGATGTGATATCACAGACCTGTATCATACACGAGTGTCAACTTCTTGTAATGCATCCGTCAAAAAACGTATGACCCCATTTCCATATGGAGTGTGTTCCCAAATTTGAATATCTTCCCTCCATTTGAACGCTTTAATGATAGCAGCAATAGCATTCACTTGAGAGGAGTGATCACTTAGAGCAGTTCGTATGAAATAAGGTGTTCTAATGGTAGAGAGAATAGGGCTAGTGTCCGAGAAAGAAAGCATGGGCACATGATATTTATCGACAAGTTCAGTAACGAATTGGGCCTGAGCAGATGTTTGGGGACTTATGATTGCTTTCACTTGTACATTGTTTAACAGGTCAAGAGCTACAGCCGCAAATAGAGAAAAAACAATGCCATTCATTAAATTGTAAGGAGGACGACTCATATAAAAGGTCAAAGTTGACAAAGTTCGTATTTTTCACTACTTCTGTGTATGCGTGATTACTGCTGCTATTTTTCATTACTTATATAAATATATATATATGGGAATGTTCATATATATGCATCTTTCCCTCACCATAGAGTGAGGGACACTCCATTTTTTGTACATGAAAAGTGCATTTTGTACATCACCCTATGTACTTGAAAAGTACATTTTCTACTTGGAAATTTTCAAAAAGGAAAGTTTTCTCACCCTATGGCGAGGGAAGGATGCATATGAATGTTCCCTATATATATGTGTGTGTCAGCTCCTAAGCTCAAGCTTAGGATAAGGTAAGCTCAACTGTGTGGTGGAGCCCACTTGGGGCCCACATGGGGATGTGGATGAGGGAAATTTCAAGGACTCATTGGGATCATCCTCTCTGTAAAAAATCAGCCCCAACCGCGATTTCTATCATCTTTATATGGGCCTAAAAGTTTAATAGTCAACAGTCCATTTAGATCTATATATAGTTGATCCAATGGTCTAGTAAATTCGGATCTGATCGAAAGTTGGTGGACACGTGCAATTTTGAGGGGTCATGTGTTTGGTCCATTTGGAAGGACCAAAGGTGGGCCCTATAAGTATGAGCTTACAAAATTTTATCCTAAACTCGAGCTTAGGAGAGCCTTGCTCATATATATATATATATATATATATGAGAAATATTCAATTGAGAACTATTATATAAGAACTTTTTTGTGGGGCCCAACTAACAACCCTTTCAAACCTAGCAACCAATAGGGAACCCTCTGATAGTCACTAATCCCAAGGATTGGTACACATTAGAATGGACTGAACCGTTTGGTCGATGGTTGAATTTGGAGCCATTAAACTTGTGGGCCATGGATAAAAGGGTCAGGGGCATGGATTTGGGGTCAAACTTGATACTTGGGGTGGTCTCACATAGATCTTTCCATCCCCCCTGGTCCCATCCCCAAATGGGGCCTATAATTGGGCCCAAAAAAAAAGTTTTCATATAATATGTGAGAACTAGTTCTCACTTGAATATTACCGTATATATATACTATGAGAGATAAGGTTGGGGCCCTCACATCCATATCCAATGCCAAGGATGTGGAGGCCCACACCTTATCTCTCATAGTAAGGTGAGAGCATCTCTTATAAGAGCATCTCCATATATATATATATATATATATATATAAATGAGAGATCTTCCCATGAGAGCACGGTACTATGAGAGTATGGGAGATCCTCCCATGCATGAGAGCACGGTCCTATGAGAGTCAAGGTAAGGCCCCCAATATCCATATCTAACGGCAACAGCCTAAATGTGAGGGCCCCGCCCCTTACTCTCATGATACCGTGAGAGTTACTCTCACAAGAGCAATTATATATATGTGTGTATATATGTTTGTATGTATGAATGCATGTATAAATACACAGATATACATACATACATGTGTGTGTATATATATAAAGATATAGATATTAATGTGCATTTGTCACACCCCAAGCTCGAGATTTCACTTATCCCGAGGCGCGAAAGATGCCCGCGTGGAAATTCGAGTCAAACTCATTGACTCTTGGTTCTCATATACGGAATTTACCCATAGGATATCACGTGTGAGGCTTATATATCTATGTATCAGTATTTTTCACCTTTATAAATTTGGCAAATAGATATCCAACCATAATCCATCATGCTTCAAAATATAGAGCATAAGAGTTCTTAAGCATTGATTTAAAAGTTCAAGAGATAGATACAGAAAGAAGTAAGTTAAGTTAAGGTTTACAAGTCAAAGCTAAATAAGTAAACTAAACTACTACAAAATAGGTGGCACTTCTAAGCCACGGTCTTCGGGTCATTTAACGTCCATCTCATCGTGCAGATGTCTAGAAGACATCATCAGGAGTCCATTCAGCTACACGGCGGGGAGATTCCTCTTCCTCGTAGATCTCCGGGTTTGGGGAATCGAGGTATTCATCTGTAACGCTAAGTGTAGCACCATTAGACTAAGCTAAGCAAGATGAACATATACAGTCCATATAACATGTGTCAAGTGAACAGTCAGACATGTATAAATTAGTAAGAGATCAAATAGTGATTACTAGGCAGATCAATGCATGAATTAGCGTGTAACAGATGAATCGTAAATGACAGATATACATATTAATAAAACTAATTGGCACATCCACATAACCTTTATTCTCTCAAATTAATCATGTGATCATGAAAGTAAAATGAGAGCAGAAACAGAACAGAACAGAACAGGCCGGGCGGTGCCACTAGGAGACAGAGGTACCCAAAATTCTTTATCATGGACCTAGGGTGCCGGTCAACCTTCAAAATAATTCTCATATGCAGAGGGCCAGAAATATATACTAAACCCACACTTAGCCGGGTCCGACTTAAATAGGGTCGAAGCTAAGTGGTGCCGACTCATGGAATGTAATACATAATTAATAGATCAGATACAAAACAATGTTAATCAGATACAAGACAGATGCAGGACAGACCATGTACATAACAAAAATCGAAACTTACTGAAGTATAACTGAACAGAGCCTGAAATAAATGTAATATAATAGATATGTGACAGAATATACGTAACTAAACAGAAGTATGATCAAGTCATAATAAAATATGGAAAACGGAATGCAATGCATGAACATATAGATCATCTACGGAGTCAAGATGTACTCAAGCCAAGCGTACGGTCTTGGGAACACTCGTGGTCTTCACTGTCCAACTCGGGGTAGTACTAAGGATTCCGACATTATTTGGCAACAAAGAACCCTTGGCGTTACATAATTTGGATGTCGAATTCCTTAATATAACACATTTAGTTCGGTTCATAAATACGAAGAACACAAGGCCCTTTGTGGATGTACAGCTGCTCAAACCGCATCCACACATTATACAAGTCCATTGGTCATGTTAAAAACGTTCAAGTATCCATCATTCGGTCTAACTAACAGGTCAATCAATTAAAACAGGCCACGGTTCAACATTTGAATCATGGTATTAGTCTTTTGTCATAGTTATAAGAATCCAACGTCCATTCATGTTCTATATTTCAAATCAATTAATAATAGGGACCACTGAATATTTCTACTCTTCAAGAGCTTTCCAACGATATGTGAGCCACCAAAACGGACGTACGGTTAAAAAGATATCATCGTTGGAAGTTGACATACATCACATTATATCAGGTTCGCTCGAGCGAACATAGGATCGCTTGAGCAGACCCCAAACAGAGAGTCCATCGCTTGAGCGGACATAAGGTTAGCTTGAGTGGACCCTCCTAGAGAGCACTTCGCTCGAGCGAACTGTCAAAATCCTGGGTCCGAAAATCTGAAATGTTCTATTTTCTTCCAGGCTATTCGGGCCTTCTTCCTGGTTTAAACCACTACAAATGGGTGTCCTTAAGCTTCCAAAATGCTCATAAAAATATCAATCAATCCCATTAACAAAAACTAGAGAAATCATCCATTAAAATCCATTTTTGAGCAAAAGAAGGGTATCTACACAAGATTGAGTATATTCAAGAGACAAACAAGGAAGCATGCATACAATTGTATAGGTTTAACTTGCCTTGGTGTTTTGGTAGCTTACTCTCACACTTTAACCTCTTCTAACAAACCCAAGCTTCTTAAAAATAAAAAACCCCAAAATGTAGCACAAGATGAACCTAAAATGGTGAAAACGAAAATAGAATGAAATGAAGAGGATGCATGCACGAAATCTCACATCCTAGAACTGAAACAAATCAAAAGGAATGATTATTGAAGAAGAAGCTGACCAAACAAGCAAGAAGATGGAAAAAGAGAGGGGATGTTTGAGTCTAGGAATGAAACCCTTTACCACGAAGATAAAGAAGATGAAGTGGTGGTTAGCTTCTATACATGCAAGGTCCCTTGGTTGATGTTGGAGTGAAGGAAGAAAGTCCACAAAAAGGACTGAAATTTTAAGAAAGGGGTTTGGAGTTAATGAATGGGCTGGGAATGGGCCTAATGGATCCGAAATTGAATGGGCCAAAACAAGGAAAACTAAGATCCATGAAATGCACCATGCAATGCACGAAAATTCTAAATTTCTAATACACCCATAAAACCCAAACACTCACAAAAGTCATATTCTACCTAGTAAATGGTCAAAACCGAACTAGTTTCTACCTAATCAAGTCCAATCGCATTCAAAATATTCATTAAGCAATTAATCTAAATTAATTAACTTTAAAATGAGATTAAGGCGGGTCGGGGTATTACATCCTCCCCTCCTTAGAACATTTGGTCATTCAAATGTAAATCGTACATCGATCAAGAGATGAGGATACTTCTTCATGACTTGCTCCTCTAATTCCTACGTAGCTTCTTCCGGACCATGGTGCTCCCACAAGATCTTCACCCAACGAATCGTCCGGGTATGCAACACCTGCTCCTTGACGTCAATTATGTGCGAAGGCTTCTATTGTAGGTTGCATCTGCTCGAATCTCTAAGGGCTCATACTCAATGACGTGCGACGAATCCGGAACATACTTCTCAACATGGTGACATGGAAAACGTCATGTACCGTCGCAACATCCGGAGGTAAAATCAATCTGTAGGCCAAGTCTCCATCTCTGTTGCGAATCTTGAACGGTCCAATGTATCTCGGTGACAACTTGCCCATCTGCCCGAACCGAATGGTGCCCTTCATCGATGAAACTTTGAGGAACACCTTGTCTCCCACTTGAAATTCGAGATCTCTACGTCGGTGATCCTCGTACTCTTCTGCTTACTCTGAGCTGTCTTCATTCGTTCATAAGCAAGTTTGACCTTTGCACTAGTCTCACCAATAATAGTTGGTCCATGGAAGCTTCTGATGCCAACTTCTTTCCAACAAACTGGTGATATGCACCTCCTACCATAAAGAGCTTCAAACGGTGCCATGCCGATACTCGCGTGAAAGCTGTTATTGTTCGCGAACTCGCACAAAGCCAAATCTCTATCCCACTCAGTCTTGTAGTCCAAAACACACGCTCTAAGCATGTCTTCAAGAGTTTGGATCGTCCTCTCTGATTTCCATCTGTTTGCGGATGATAAGCGGAGCTGAAAGTCAACTGAGTGCCCGTAGCTTGCTGGAATGGTGTCCAAAACCTCGAAATAAATCGGCTATCTCTATTTGAAACAATCGAAGCTGGAATCCCATGCAACCGAACAATCTCCTTAATAAATATATCGGCCATCGTATGCATCTTGGTTCCTGTCCTGAAAGGCACAAAGTGTGCAGACTTAGTCAATCTGACGACGATCACCCAAATAGCATTGTTGTGTCTCGAAGTCTCTGGCAATCCTGACACAAAAGTCCATAGTGATGTGCTCCCATTTTCACTTAGATCTCTTCATTGGCTTCAGAAGTCCTGGAGGCTTTCTATGTTTTGCTTTGATCTTCTGGCATGCCAAACATCTTGAAACAAATCCAACAATCTCTTTCTTCATGTTATTCCACCAAAATTGACCCCGTAAATTCTGATACATCTTAGTACTACTGGGATGCATATCGCGCATGATGCGCCTCTGCCATAATCTAATCCTTAAGGTTTTCAACATAGGTACACACAACCTATCCCGGAAACACAAAACACCATCTTCAAATATGAAATCTGGCTTATCTACAATTCTGTCTCTAATGTAGTGCCTAGTTATGAATAATCCAAATTGACTATAAACAGAATGGCCTTATCCTTTATGGCCCATCACCAGATTTCACTTCAAAAAGAACTTAGCCCACTATTAGTTTATGAAATTTCAAGGTTTTTAAGGTGCTAAATCTAACTATGGGCCCAACTCCTATTGAAGTAAAATTTGGTGAGAACTAATAAAAAATGAGATTATTTATTTCAATCATAAAGAACTTTTCTATAACTGAACCTTACTAATAGATTCTCCAAATTTCTTCTCTGTAAATCTAACCAAAGCCACCGTTCCACTTCTGTTCCTTTACATATTTTTAATCGATGATCTCCACTATAGATTCTTAACAATTTCCTATGAGTATAACCTTAGAAAATCTGATTACATGACTAACAACGTCCAACGATCCCCAGCTATTAAGATTCAACGATATAATTTAACATCTAATAGGGAAAATTTTACCCGAGCACCATCGGCGAGCACCTTTCTTGTAGCATATGAGACCCCTTATATGGTAAATCTAGCCCATTCACACTCACTACCGACCCATGAATTGGGAGCGACCCAAATTCGACAAACATCCAACTATTATTCACTGTTGGATCAAACCAAACCAAACCAAATCAAGCCTTTTCCCACTAGGTGTGGTCGGCTATATGGATTTGATGACGCCAATCAAATTTGTTTAGGGCCATGTCCTCCGTTAGATCCATGTAGGCAAGGTCATGTTTAATAGTTTCTTTCCAAACTTCTCTTGGGTCTCCCTCTCCCTCTCCTACTCCTGGCAATCTCCATGCTTTCACACCTTTTAACAGGTGCCTCCGTTGGACGCCTTCTAACATGGCCGAACCATCTCAGTCAATTTTCTCTCATTTTATCTCCAATCGGTGCTATTCCTACTTTGCCCATAATCTCCTCATTCCTAATCCTATTTCTCCTTGTGATCCCGCACATCCATCTTAGCATTCTCATCTCCCCAACTTCCATCTTCTTGATATGATTATGCTTTACTGCCCAACACTTTGATCCATATAACAACGCTGGTCGTATCGCCATCTTATAATACTTTCCTTTAACCTTGAGGGGGACTTTCCGATCACACAAGACCCCCGAAGCACTCCTCTATTTGATCCACTCGGCCTGAATCCTGTGACTTACATCAGTATCAATCCCTCCATCATGTTGCACCATAGATCCAAGGTACCTAAAGTTTTCTCCACACTGTTGGATCAAGTTTAAATAAAATGATGCGTTCTAAAGTCTTTGAACTTAGAAAGCCATAGATCAAAGGGAAAGGATACCCTTATAATGGGGTTAATATTATGTATACCCCTATATCTCAATTAGATCTTTCGATCCCCGACATCCCTCATGATTGGCATGGCTCCACGTGGGCCCTACCTTGCAGTGCTCATGAAAAGTGTTGATACTTGGGTGAAAAATTCCACCAACTAATATATTTAACTGGTTGGACTAGTTGCGACCATGGTTTTCACAGAAACTGAGCTGGACTTGGACGAGTTGCAACCATGAGTGTTAACGTTTAGAGAGTTTGTTTGTTTGCATTATAATACATGTGAACTGAATGTATAGTTCATTCCGTAAGTGGTTAAAGGTGAAGATGAAAAGTGATCCTAAAATGATCGATCATCAAATAACTTTTCCGTTTAGGAAATGGAATCAGATCGGCTTTACTCTTAAAAAATAGATTTAAAAAAAATGAGAAATGAATACCCAACCATCATACTGGTAATTCAATTTCTTTATATTTTATTGCAAACAAACAGGCTCTATCTTAATTGAAAAAATTTAAATGAGGCACTAACGAAGTGAAATCCATCTGTCTCAAGTATGCGCAGCACAATTCCCAATCTTCACAAGGAAATGCCGAGGTAGAGGATTGCATCATCGACGGCACCATTCAATTATATTCAACTGAATTTAAACTTTTCAACAGAAAAAATAAAATGCGTTTTTTTACATTTTGAAAGGAAAAGCCTGATACAGGTTGTTTTTTTTTTTTTTAATCTGATTTAACACTTTTCATTTGAAAAAATATAAAAAATTTCTCGTATGACTGGGATGAGGTTCAGTTTGTAGAGTCAACCTAACCTCATGTGTAAAACCCAATTTTTACTCATTTCAATGCCTATACATAATCAGATGCAAACTCACATTGGTTCAGCTTAAATTGTGTCCAAATATTGGTTCAGCTTAAAATGGGTCCAAATATTGGATACAAATCTAATTTCCTCAGCTTGACAATGGGATCACATAGAACATGTCTGTTTCTTGTCCAGGAATCAAAAAAGAAAAAAAAATGAAGCAAGCCGAAATTGAAGTTGATAGTGATCATGCCAGGTGAAGTAACCATAGCTGCACGACTGACCCTTTATCCAAGTTATCCAGTGACCAACCTTGAATCAAGGCAAGCAGTAGGAATAAATAAGCTGATCATGTCATTATGATTCATGAAGATTTAGGGACTACATCTTGCCAAATTCCCTGTCATAATTATATTGAGAATATAACCTGATTACATATTCAATAGGAACTAAAATCAAATAATGAAAAAAGTTTAAATCATAATATAACACAAACCTAATACCATCCAAATCTAATCTAATGTATGATGGACTTATCCTTTCAAATATTAAACCTTCTCTAAAAATTTCCATTCACATACTTCCTAAGTTTAACTACTGCTTATACTTTAGTTATATTCATGTATGCGGGCGCGTACCTGGATCTGAATCGCCAGGCTTTGTAGAGCAGATTCCATCTTCTTCTAGCAATAGGTTTATATTCGAAGGGCTGGAAATGTTGTGGATGAGTATCAATTTCAGTCATCTCCACTGTGGTTCCCCCAATTGCATTGGGAGTACTACTCGGCGCTCCATATAATTATGAATAGAATTCCCTGCATTTCCATTGGCTATTGCCTATTGCTAGACCCTCATTGGTCACTGAAATGCCTAATTAGAGCCATGAGTCTTTGACCTAAGGAGACACCATAGTCGCTGGTTATCCAAACACACCTGTTCCTGTATAGAAATGAAAAGAAAAAGATAAAAAAGAAGCCGAAACTGAAGCTGTTCCAATCATGAGGAAGAGGCCCCAGATGTTATTATATATCAAGGGTGAGCCTTGACGAGACAGGTAAAGGTTGGTCCGGACAAATGGTCTCTGGCATCCTCCATTTCTCCTCAATCCTCTTCATGTTGGGTCTCTGTGTCACGTTCAAGATTGCCCTTGATATGTCAGCAGCAAGAGGCGAGGCGATGGGAAAGACCTGTAAAATATAAAAGAAAATATTGTTGGCCATAGTCGCTCATTATACGAATGAAAGTTGGCAGGAATAGATTCCCAATGGACCTGAAAAACTAAAACTATGACGTTTTGCAATGGTTGAGATTGAATTCGGGCAGGGGCGGACCCAGGAAATTCAACTTGGGACGCTCCATGTAAAGGAAATATCCGGGGAAGGGGTTAATATAAAAAAAACATATTGTTTTTCAAAATTTGAAGGTGTTTAAATTTTTTAAAACAAATCTCAGATATGGGTGGGGCTTTGGCCCTTAGGACCATGTACTTGGGTCCGCCCCTAACTTGGAGTAGCAAGTAGTGACCGTGAATGTAGTGTAACTAGGCCCTGCTTGTTTGCATTAAAATTCATAGGAGTCGAGTACATACGGTGGTTAAAAATGAAGATCAAAAGTGAATTTCCAAAAATAAGCGTCAAATAGCTTCTATTGATTCAATTTCCATAAAAGGAAAATTATATTAATTGATGTTATTTTTGGAAAGTTATCTTTGTATTCATTTTAAACACGGTATGTATTCAATTCCTCTCTGGCTAATTCATTAAGAGAAAGAAGTTTCTTACAATGCCTAAGCCACTGGTCATGTACATGGGCTCGACCATCTTGTATTTAGCACAATTTTCATTATTTGCAAAGAAGAACCTAAGGTATGGTATCTCATCAAAGACAACAACAGTTCCATTAGACAAGACTCAGCATACTCTTCAGCACTTGAATAGGACTAGTCGCGCTAACCATTGTACTAGGTGTGATCCAAGTATTTACTTACCATTGGATCTGCTACTTCCTCATATGAAGGTAAGAAGGCCATGGAAGATGAAAATCAAGTCAATAATGAAGAAATTTAGGGATTACATCTTGCCAAATTCATAATGATACGTTTTATTGTGAGTAATAGTTAGGTAGTTACAGAGTACAATAAAGAAGATAGCTCTAATCACAATCACTTGAGATATCTAATCACATTATATTCTACTCTTCTCTAATCCTTAATCATATTATAAACAAAATGAAACTGCTAATTATAAGATGACCTCGTATCCTTTCGTGACATATCTTAGTTCTCTTTAAGATATGACAGTAGGCCTACTCCAAACAAGGACGATGATCTTTTGAGGTGAGATAGGCACAGAGGAAGATCGATGACCCATGTCCACACTTCAGTCCAGGCATGCAGCACAAAATATTGAAGCTGGTGTCTGTCGCTGCATCAACCTGAGCATTTTCAGTATATTCATGAAGGTGGGCATATCGGGTTCGGAACCGCCAGGCTCTAGAGAGGAGATTCCATCTTCTTCTGGCAACAGGTTCACATTGAAAGTATGGAAATTTTGCTCTACATCTTCAGCTTCAGTCAAGAAAAACCGTGTCCCGACCATTAGGATTTGAACTAATAGTTGGCACAGAGGCATCAACAGGAGGAGAATTCTCAGCATGTTTAGTGACCATTTCCAAACTTCCATTGGGTCTGGCCCTCCTGACGAATGTATGGTGGGAGATATCTCTTTCATCGAAACGTCTGATTAGAGCAATCAGTCTTTGATGAAATGAGAGATTGGGATCGGGGGTGATTAGAACATGCCAATTTCTACTAAGGAATGGAAACAAAAAGATAGAGAGCGCCGTCAGTGAAGCTGCTACAGTAATAAGGAAGAGGCCCCAGAAGCTGCGTAGGGTGAGACTATTTGATTGGGCAGTTGTAGGTTGGTCTGAGCAAGTGGTCGCTGTCCCAATCCAATCCTTCTCAATAGTCTTCATCTCGTCTCCCTCTGTGAGATTTAAGATTGCCCTAGACAAGTCAGGGACCAGAGGAGAGCCCCTTGGAAAGACCTGCAGAGAGAAAAGTAGGTGGATATGGTTATTTCCAATGGCGTAGTTCATGGACAAAAACTTTAACCACCTTTATGGTTCAATGTAAGAGGAGGGGACAAAAAGGTACTAACAAAGCCAAATCCATCAGTCTTGTAAATGGGCCCAACCATCTTGTATTTAGCACAATTTTCGTTCTTTGCAAGGAAGGACCTGAGGTAGGGGATCTCATCAAAGATGGCACCAACAGTTCCATTAGACAAGGCCTCACCAAACTCTTCAGCAGTTTCAAAGTCCTTGAGCTTGGAGTCATCAACTTTCAAATGCTTCAATAGATCCACCACAAACGCCCCCTTCTGGTACCCCACACTCTGCCCATTCTTGATCAAGTCCTGGATATCATGAATGGTTGGCTCAAGTTGTTGAAGTGTTAGAAGTGAAGTGAAGCTTGCAGTGTAGCTAGTGGTTAGTATCCACACCACAAACACCCCATATGATCACCACAAACCTAGACCCATTGTTCACCAGCCTTTCCCCTGCACACATTGTCATCAAGAAACATTTGTTTAGAAATTGGTAGCTAGACTCAAACTCATAAGTAAATCAGGCAAGTCTGACCACATTGAGTGTTTCATGACGCATTGGCTCGCTAACTCAGTGACCTTCCAAATCGAGTCATTCCCCTGGTTGCCCACACATTTAAGTGAGTTTTTAAACAGCCCTATTCACTAGGATTATCAAACAGGGTAGTGATCAAAGTCCAGCCTGATTAGTTCAAAATTCAGGCCCAACTACCCCAGTTTTTTCATGGTTGATCATAGCATTAGCATGCACTCCTGAAATTGAAAACAGCCCGAATATTACCCAATCAGAGATGGCCCCACTTATGTCCAATGGTGAATTTCAGTAGTAGGACGGGGTTGATTAGAACAATCTTCTCGATGGCCCATATATGGGCCTCATTTGAATTGGTCCATGGACGTAAATTGATGAAAATGGAATGAGAAAACAGTGGAATTGGTACTGAACTGTGTGCGAAAACTAGAGTAGAGAAGGAGAACCACAAGGTGACCCCAATTTGCTGCTGTAGGGGGCCCCTAAACTCCTCGTTGACTCGGTGCTCAAGTACCCACACCACAAAGCCAGTGAAGGTGAAAGCAAGCCCTGTCATGAGCCAAAGATCCCAGCTAAGGGGCTTCAAGAAGATCCATGCCTTACTCTTATTCTCCCTTGACAAAACCACCATCGTTACTCCTGATTCTGTGTAAGGTAATGTGAAGTCCACAAAGAGAGAACGGTTGGCTATAATTGTTGTATCACCCACCACTGCATCGAAATTCTGTTTTGAATCACACCTTGCAACAAGTCAAACATAAGAAGAGGAAGAGAAGTACCATTCATCCATCCTAATAGTTTCAAAAGATAGTTAGGACTTAGGACTACCGTAAGGCCAGGATTGAATCTGTCATTAATTGGGGTGGTCCTATCTAAAATTTCATTGTCACAGCCCTGGCCAGGCTTTGTTGAGTGTT